>CM035410.1:36005757-36170757 GCA_020310875.1 Ceratopteris richardii | reverse complement strand
GGAAATGGTTAATGTTGATGGAATGAGACAACTTATGAGCGATAATTTGGACAAGAAAAACTTTCATTCTTGGAGATTGAGAACGATGAATTTCGTGATGGGAAAATGCTACTGGTGAAAGTAGATAGTGGAAACCTTTTGCAATACCTAAGAGAAATGAGACTACAAACCAATTACAATCTTATGAAAAGTGAAATCAAGCACTGAAGGTAGTGTATTGGTTTTTTGTTAGCATACAAGATAACATAATTTGTCACATACAAGATGCTAAAACTCCAAAAGAGGCTTGGAATATTTTGTTCAAATTGTATGAGACCAAAATAAAGGCAACAAAGTTGCAACTCAAGAATGTGGTGCATACACTAGAGAAAAAGAGCATGCGAGTAAATGATTACACCTTAAAAACCAAAAGCATATGTTAGTCACTTGCATCTATCGGCATCAATGTAGATGATGATGAAAAGTTTGAAGTGTGCCTTTGTGGTTTAGGAGTTTCATATAAGCAGTCCAAAACTTCTATTTAGACTAGGGAGAATATTCTAGATTTTTTTGATCTTGTCTCCATGCTGATAATTAAAGAAAAGAATCTAGTTGGACTCGAAATCCAAAGGAAAGGCTGATTTTAAGCAGGTTTTCTACTCTTAAAGAGGAAGAGGCAGAGATAGAGGTTTCAGAAGTGGAAGAGGAAACAACAACCTAGACCAAGGTCAACAACAAACTAATCTTAAGGATAGAGGATAATTTCGAGGTAAGGGGATTCCAAGAGCAAAAGTATATATATATATATATATATATATATATATATATATATATATAAGTATTACTTATATATATATATATATATAAGTAATACTTATATATATATATATATATATATATATATATATATATATATATATATATATATATTTACATATATTAAATGGAGGTTCTGCAAGCACCTACTCCCCGATCTTTAACTTTGAAGAACAACTATACAAGTGGATGGGCATAGTACCCATGGGATCTTTTATATTCCACAACGCAGGCGTTAGACAACATCACAACTCATTTCAACTCGTTTAGATTGACCGAAGCCATTATATGTCCAACCTAGGGCTGAACTCTAGACCTCTTCCTCAAGAGACCAAAGACTCTTCTGAAAACAATATTTACCATTGATTTAGGTTCAAAATCATATGGAGGAGAGTAGGATTCAATACGTTATGTTCATATTCCTTGGTTTTTTCTGAAATATACCTTGAACCAAGATCAAATTAAAAAGTACCTTTTGTTCGTTTCTCTCGATTAAAGAAGAAGAAGAAATCCAATGAAGAAAAGGAAAAAATCCAATGAAGAACTCTATTTAGATTCATCTTCCCATATGATCATTCCTGAATTCGATGGCTCATACGTATTCCTTATAAGCATATGTATTGTCTATCAAATGTCACTTTTTTTGCCATTTGACAACATATACCTCTTCTAGCACTCTTACATGAACTCTTCTCATACTTGAGCCTTTATGGAGTAGGATATCATTAAAAGGTTATGATGCTAGATGAAGGTGAGTCATCAACATGAAGGTGAGTCATCAGGCATATCTAGGACACTCTCAACGCTCATTTACAAGTGAATAAGTTCTCACATAAATATAAGGGTTAATTTTTTTTTTTTAGGAATGTGGATTTTATTATTAGTAGAAATAAGAGGTGAAAAGCACAACCATTCATATTGAAGAAAAGTGGTTAAAAGTCGAGATCAAAGTAGTGCAGTCTATTTTTTGAAGATCAGGTCTCTTACATTGATAGACTCCTAGTGAAAGGATTGGTACGCTTACTTAGGACATCCAAATTGGTGATCTTTTTTGCTTCACAAAGCTCACTATACAACACACATAGACAAGTCTCTCTCTCTCTCCCTCTCTCTCTCTCTCTCTCTCTCTCTCTCTCTCTCTCTCTCTATATATATATATATATATATATATATATATATATATATATATATATATATATATATATATATATATATATATATATATATATATATATATATACACACACACACACACATGCACTATAATTTTATACAAAAAACAATACATGATTCTGTAAAACATGTGTTATTTTAGACACATTCTTTGAGGGCTAACGCGTTTGAACTAGAATTTTTGAGAGTGGTATATCTGTACTCATAGTCCTATGATTTAGTATATCTGAGGTCTTTTGGAGTGCTTTAACTTAGAGATGATCCATTACCTATTGTTGATGTAGATATCATCACAACAATAAGATGCCATAAAGAGCAATCAATATTGACGTAGATATTAGCAGAGTAGCAATATGGCGCAGGGAGCTAATGCATTAGAGCCTCCAAGCTGAGAGAAAAAAATCATGCTTCACCACACAATGGATATAGAATGATAATTTGTACTCGTCAAATTGATGATAAGCTAGAGAGAGAAAGTTCTCTCATGTATGCATATCCACGTATATATATATATATATATATGTATATATATATATATATATATATATATATATATATATATATATATATATATATATATATATATATATATATATATATATATATATATATATATATATGTGTGTGTGTGTGTGTGTACTATAGTTTGCACACATTCATTAAATCATTTGCTCTTTTAGGCACATTCTTTGAAGGGTAACTCCTGTGAACTAGAATTCTTGAGAGCGGTATATCTCTACTCATAGTGCTATATCTTAGTATATATGAGGTTTTTTGAGTGCCTTAACTTGGAGATGATCCATTATCTATTGTCGATGTAAATATAAACACATCAGCAAGATGCCACATAGAGCAAAAAATGCTGATGTAGATATTAGCGGAGTAGCAAGATCGCACAGAGAGCTAATGCATTAGAGCTTCGAAGCTGAGAGAAAAAGATCATGTTACATCCCACAAGGGATATAGAATAATAATTTTTGTTGATATATTTAGGTAGTGATGTGTGTGAACACACTAGGACCGTCAAGGCACTTTTTTCCCTCTTTAGGAGGTTTTTTTCCCCCGGCTTGTATATATGCCTATTGCCCTAATGGGCTACTTATCTTTGTACATTCTCTAGTAATACACTCAGTATTGTGTGTTTGTGCTCCAAGCTTCTTCTTCTTCCGTGTGCTGTACTTTAGTAGGTTTTTTTTCCCCCGGCTTGTATATATGCCTATTGCCCTAATGGGCTACTTATCTTTGTACATTCTCTAGTAATACACTCAGTATTGTGTGTTTGCGTGCTCCTGCAGACGTCTAACTCCAACAATTGGTATCAGAGCAGGTCGTCGCTTCATCTAGGGCACCGTCGACACTCCTCCGTTTGCAGTCTGAGATTCACACAAAATTTGGTGAGCATACTCAGGGTGTTTCAGAGATCAATAAAACTTCATTCTGTGGTGCCGAAATTGCGATCTGAGCTCGTTTCGGCCTCCGAACGCACTATCATAGAGCTTGTGTAGGCTATTTTGTCTTTTTGTGCCAAAGGTATATACTAGTTTCTGTTCGCCAGTTTAAGCGTCTCCAAGTCTGCTACAAGTCTAGCAGAACTCGTCTGGGCAATTCTGTTCAACTTTTTGAGATACACTCAATTTTCTGCATCAAGGTATTTTAGTCACCGGCCATGGCTGAAAGCAGTGATGTATTCCATATGTTGGCTATTGAGGATAAGTTGGATGGTACCAACTACCCATTATGGGCTTATATGATGCGACATGTATTGGTTGCAAAAGGATTGTGGAACATTGTGCAGGGTGTTGAAAGACGTCCTGTTACACCTCTGCCTACAGGTACTGCAAATACAGGTACAGGAGCTGATGAAGATGGTGTCGAAGACGATATTCCGTAGATTCCTATTCGTGTTGCTATTTGTACTGCACCTACTACAGAGCAGATTCGCTGGGATGGCAGAGATGTCCAAGCACATGCATTGATAGCTTTGTCTGTCAAACATGCCATTATTCCTCACATTCGCTCTTGCAAAACAGCTAAGGATGCTTGAGATACACTTACCACATTGTACCAAGCTAGGAATGAGGCTTGTGTTGCTTACCTCTGAAAACAGTTGGAGAGTGAGCACATGAATGAAGGTGATTTTATGGACAGTTTCCTAACAAAGATCAAAGACTTGAAGGAACAATTGATTTTTGCTGATGAGGTTATACCAGATAGCTCACTTGTGCATACTGTTCTGAATGGACTTCGTTATTCATATCAGAGTTTTGCTTCTACTCTTCGGTTGATGATGAAAGGCAATCCAAATGCCTTATCATTTAAGGAGTTAGTCTCTGTTCTGTTGCAGGAAGATCAGTCTAGGCAAAACAGGTCCATTATGTGAGTTGTAGATCAAGCTTTCTTGGCTAGTCAGAAGGGCAAAGCAAAATGGAGCTCTTCAACTAGTAAGCAAAAATCTGCTAATTTTGCATATTCAAGGAAGGAAGATAAAGATGAGAAGAAATCAGAAAAGCAGAAATTATTTTGTAAGTACTGTAAAGGGAATGATCATATCATAAAGAACTGTCCAAAATAGGCTACTAAAGAGGCAAAGAAGAAAGAGGCTGGAATGGTTGTTGCAGAGGCCTCTACACCAAAAACAGAGTCTGCAAATCTTGTGCAGGAAGAAGAATGGGCGTTTACTACTGTCTGCAGTTTTGACCCATCTTCTCATGAGCAGTGCATGTCTGCAGTAGACTCAGATGTTTGGTATTTTAACAGTGGGGCGACCAAACATATTACCTCACAGCGCAGTTTCTTCTCTTCACTCGAGCCTGCCCCTACAGGGAATACTGTTACATGCGCCAACAACTCCTCTTATCCTATTATGGGAGTTGGTAAGATCATTTTGACTATTGCTGATGGTAGTTCTTTCACTTTGTCAGATGCTTTATTTGTGCCAGGGATAAAAAAGAACCTGTTATCAGTTTTTGCATTAGCCAAGATTGGCTTGGTTGTGAAATTTGTTGATGACAGGTGTACAGTTCATGATCTGTCAAATGGCGATGTGATTACTACTTCTGGCATTTTATGTCGTGGGTTGTATAAGCTCATAGACCATGAAAGATCTGAAAATGATTTGGCATGTGCAGTAAATGATTCTTAGGCTATGTCAGATGCAAAGCTTTGGCATGCACGCTTTCGTCATCTGAATTTTGCTAGTTTGCTACACCTGCAGAAATCTAAAATAGTGTCCTCTTTGCCCAAACTTGAGGCACCTGGAAAACATGTTTGTGAAGGCTGTATTTTGGGCAAAATGCAACATTCCTCCTTTCCAAAAGATGGTTCAGTTCGGGCTACACAAAAATTGCAGCTTGTACATAGTGATGTCTGTGGTCCTATGCATGCACCCTCTTTTGGAAATTGGCTTTACTTCGTGACTTTCATTGATGATTTTTCTAGGCATGCATGGGTATATCCACTCAAAGCAAAGTCCAAAGTGTTCATGTTCTTCAAACAGTTTTTGGTTTTGGCTAAAAATCTGTGAGCATGTAAAATAGGCACCCTCCGTTCTGATCGAGGGGAGAATATATGTCTTCTGATTTTAATGCATTTCTGGCTGAACGTGGGATAAAACACCAGTGTACAGTGCCGTATACACCTCAATAGAATGGAGTTTCTGAACGGGAGAATAGGTCTCTCATGGAGATGGCGAGGTGTATGGTCAAGAGTCAGGCTTTACCTCATAGTTTTTGGCTTGAGGCTCTCATGTGTGCAACATATGTACTGAACAGGTGTCCCACTAAAGCGCTGCAGTCTATCACTCCATATGGGACTTGGCATGACCGCAAGCCATCTGTTGCTCATCTGCGTGTTTTTGGTTGTTTGACATATGCACTAGTGCTTGAACAACATCGCAGAAAATTGGATGATAAGGCAGTAAAATGTATTTTTGTTGGGTATAGTTTTGAAAGTAAAGCCTATCATGTGTATCATCCATAGACTAAACGCATTCTGGTTAGTCGTGATGTTGTCTTTGTGGAAGATGATATTCAGCCATTGCTTTCATGTACTAAGGAGACATCCGTTAGCTCCAAAGACATGTATGATACTTTGATGCCTCCTTTTACAAGTGGACAGTCTAGTGCTGGTCCTAATGAGGCAACTTCTCAACCTTTGCAAGTTTCATATGATGATGCAGATCATTCCATTTTTGTTGCAAATTTACATGATGCACTTGTTGATGAGAGACCTGATATTGAGTAGGCAAAAACTATGCCAAAATGGCTGGTGCAGGCTTTGCGTGACAGCAAATTAGATGCACCTTTGTCATATCATACTTGTTCAAGCTCTCATAGTGCCTCCTTTGCATTAGATTGCTCTGCTATGGCTGCGTCTAGTCTCTATGATGAGAGTGAACCTGTTTCTTTTGATGAAGCACAAAATTCAGAAAATTGGATGGCTGCTATGCAATCTGAATATGATGCTATAATGAAGAATGGTACATGGTCTTTATGTGACTTTCCTCCTGGCAAGAAGGCCATTGGCACTAAGTGGGTATACAAGCTGAAGCGTAAACCTGATGGTACAATTGATAGGTATAAGGCTAGGCTTGTTGCAAAGGGTTATGTGCAGGAAAGAGGCATTGATTTTGATAAGATTTTGCACCTACATGCCGTATGACTACTGTTCGGAGTATTTGTGCACTTGCAGCCCATCATGGTTGGAATGTACATCAGTTGGACATTAAAACAGAATTTCTAAATGGTGACTTGTATGAAGAAGTATATGTTTTTTAGCCCCGTGGCTTTGTGCAAAAAGGGCATTAAAACTAGGTGTGCACGTTAAAGAAGGCATTATATGGTTTAAAGCAAGCAGCACGTGTTTGGTATGAGAAGATACATGCCTATCTGGTTGCACATGGTTTTGAGAACAGTCCAACTGAAAGCACCTTATATATTAAGCGTGCTAATGATGTGCTTCTGATCATTGTTGTCTATGTTGACGACATGCTGCTCACTGGTCCTATTGAGAAGCATATTGCTGATTTCAAGGCTGATTTGCATGCCTCATTTGAGATGTTTGAATTGGGGCATTTGCATCACTATTTGGGCATTCAGTTTATGCAAGTTGATGGTGGAATGGCTTTGTGTCAAACGAAATATATTGACACATTATTACAGCATTTTGGCCTTGAAGACTGTAAGCCTATTGCCACTCTTATGAAGACAGGTTTACGATTGAGTCTTCATGATGCTGGAGATGCATTTGATGTTGTTCTTATCAGCAGGCTGTTGGATGCTTGATTTACTTATGCATTACTTGGCCAGATATTCAGTTTGCTGTCTCACAGATGAGTAGGTTTATGCATTGCCCATGAGTCACGCATTGGAAGGCGTTTAAGCGCATCTTTTGCTACTTGAGTGGTTCTCAGCTACTTGGGTTGTTTTATCCCAAGGGGGGATCACTACCGCCAGATTTGCATGCTTTTTGTGACTCAGATTGGGCTGGTTGTTATGACACTCGTGTGTCCACCAGTGGTTTTTGCTTCATGCTTGGTAGCTCATGTATATCTTGGTTGAGCAAGAAGCAGCCTACTGTGGCCACTTCCAGTTGTGAGGCTGAGTATAGGGCAGCTTTCACAGCGACTATTGAGTGTGTGTGGCTCAGACGCCTTATGGCTGATTTGGGTGTTGGCCAGTCTTCTGCCACCACCATCTTCACTGACAGTCAGAGCACATTGGCAGTTGCGAGGAACCCTATGTTCCATGCTCGCACTAAGCACATTGAGGTGCATTATCACTATGTCAGGGAGAGGTTCTCTGCTGGGGAGATCAGCTTGGCATATGTGCCCACGCAGGAGAACATTGCAGACCTTTTCACGAAGGCTCTGCCTAGGGAGAAGTTTGAAGCTTTCCGCAAAGCTTTGGGCTTACTTCCTTTTGTGGAGTGATTCCCACATAGCTTGGCGCTTCCTTATACATGAGTGACAGCTCCTTGTTCACTGCATCACTCCCAGGGGGGATTTGTTGATATATTTAGGTAGTGATGTGTGTGAACACACTAGGACCTCCGAGGCACTTTTTTCCCTCTTTAGGAGGTTTTTTTTCCCCCGGCTTGTATATATGCCTATTGCCCTAATGGGCTACTTATCTTTGTACATTCTCTAGTAACACATTTAGTATTGTGTGTTTGTGCTCCAAGCTTCTTCTTCTTCCTTGTGCTGTTCGCGTGCTTCTGCAGACGTCTAACTCCAACAATTTTTACTTTTTAAATTGATGATAAGATAGAGAGAGGAAGTTCATGCATATATATATATATATATATATATATATATATATATATATATATATATATATATATATATATATATATATATATATATATATATATATATATATATATATATATATATATATATATATATATATATATATATATATGTATGTGTGTGTGTGTGTACTATAATTTTATACAAAAAACAATACTCACATTCATTAAAATATTTGCTATTTTAGACACATTCGTTTAGGGGTAACTCGTGTGAACTAGAATTCCTAAGAGTAGTATATCTCTACTCATAGTGCTATATCTTAGTATATATGATTTTCTTTGAGTGCTTTAGCTTGGAGATAATCCATTATCTATTGTTGATGTAAATATTTCCAAAACAACAAGATGCCGTAGAGAGCAGGTAATTTTGATGTAGATATTAGCGTAGTAGTAAAACGACACAAAGAGCTAATGCAAAAAAACTTCAAAACTAAGAGAAGAAAATCATGCTACACCACACAAGCTGATATAGAATAAATTGTACTTGTCAAATTGATGATAAGATGGAGAGAGAAATTTCTCTCATTCATGCATACGCACATATATGAAATTAAAGCTTTGCCTATCTTTCCATTAAATAGAGTAGCTCTTTTATACATGTCAAAGAGGATTTCTATAAAAGAGATAGAAGGAGGATAATATTTTCTCCTTGTTAGAGGATATTCACATGTGATCAATCTTACAAGCTCATAGCCAACAACCCCACCCCCCTTTGAGCTTTATTTTGATAATTTTAAGGCATAGTGCCATGGGTTTTAGGATTTTAGTTTTTTGTTTTAAGGGAATTGTAAGTGGATTATAGGATCTAATGGCATATGGCACCATCTACCATAGGTTTTAAGGATTTTAATTTGGATTCTGGACCACTAGGATCTTTCCATGATTGTAAGGGACTCTATAGACATAGGCCTTTTACAATTGGTTTTTAGATGGGGGTTTTACAATACATCACTTTCATAGATGACAATGTTGATTTTATCATGTTCCAATTCTTCTACAATATGAGATTTCCCTTTCTTATACAACACATTGTTGTTATTACATCCTCCTTGATCTTCATGTTTGCTTTTGGAGAAGCACCTTGATGAAGGATGATTAGCCTTCTTGTAATATTTGATTTTGTTCTTATGCTTTGAGTCCGTTGCATAGGCACCTTTTGTTTATATGATTGTATTATTTTCTTCTTCTTGAAGTGAGTTGATGGCACCCTTCAAGCCAGGGATTGGAACTTTCTCTTTGATAATGATCTTGATGTTGGATTATTGTTGTGGAAGTGCTTTAATGAAGACATATACTTTATCTTCATCATAGATCTTTACATCATAGTGTGCTAATTGTTGGTGCAAGTCAACCACCAATTGATGTTTTGGATAAAGACTTGAAGTCAAAGGGAGAAGAAAAGATCAACAAATGAAGAGTGAAGATAGAACATATTCAGGAAATGAAGACTTGTATACATATGTACATTAAACTATAGCTAGCTCACTTATACCCTTGTTTTAGTCATCAGCTTGTACATATATGCCTATATATAC
Source organism: Ceratopteris richardii (assembly GCA_020310875.1). NCBI lineage: Eukaryota > Viridiplantae > Streptophyta > Polypodiopsida > Polypodiales > Pteridaceae > Ceratopteris > Ceratopteris richardii. The sequence continues at coordinate 36,160,945 of CM035410.1, read as the reverse complement.
AACTAAAAAGTCGAGGCAAGTATGAGAGAGGATGAGATGACAAGAATTAGAATTTAGAATAGTCATTAGACACATGAGAAAGGAACAAGAACTCTCTCATCATTCAGATGTAAAGTTTTCTGAATAGAAGAAAAAGTTGCGCCCGATATTTTGCTATGTCCTCCTTCTGTACTTGATCTTTTCAAGAATCCTTTTGTAGATGTCTAATTCCATAGTTAATGAGTCTATGGTTAATGCTTGAGAGCCTAATTGTAAACAGGTTGAGAGAATTATGTGTAGGAATATTTGTATGTGAAGAAGTGTTGAGTATCTTCTGAAATAGGCGCAATCTTGATGGTCAAAGAATTGATCAGTTCTCAGTGCACTGTGTAAAGTTTTGCACAAATGAGGAGTCAAAATCTAATTTGGAAGGTAAGCCATCTATGAATAAAAGCATTTGCTTAAATGGGTTCTAGTTTGGGAGAACTATGTGTTAGAAGTTGTAGGTGACTGAATCGACTATTCAGGAGAACAGTTTCAGACATAGGTGAAGTGTTTGAGTCATTTCTCAAGATCTACTAAATCTTTTGAGATGATTTAATTTGGAGAAGGTGCGGAAACACCTAGACGACACCTTGTACAAAGTTTTATAAAAAACTTTACACATTTGATCAATCAATGAGTGAGTTATATGCTAGAGACTTAAATAGTGACTCTCTTCATAGTCAGTTCAAGATTTTGATAATTGAGTATTAATCCTCCAAATAAGTAAATGTTTTGAGTTTTTCTTGATATAGAGGTGCTCTAACATCAAGGATAGCTTGTTCTTTTGGAGATTAATACCCTCCATCAGTGGTATTAGAGAAGGAATCATTAAAATAGAAGAAAGGAGGACCCCGACTATTGCATTCATACAAAAATCAACATTTGAAGGTTCAAAAGGTGAAAGCTTTGAAGGAAAGCTTGAGAAGGAGGCCTAAAGCAATCAAGAAGTTCAAAAGGAACTACATTCGAAGTAAGGTACACGTATTCCTCATAAAGCTTGAAGAATTTAATACACAGGTAAAGAAAGGATGGGAGATTCTCTTCAGATAGAGAAATTGGATAGAGAAAACTATCCAGCATGGTCAATGAGGATGGAAGCTCATCTTATGAGCAAAGATCTGATAGGATACATCACAAGTGAAGAAGAAAAACCACAATTCAAAGATCCTAGTGTTCCAACTAGGGATGAAATCTAAGATTTGAAGACTTGGATGAAGAAGGATGCTCAAGCAAGGAGCATTATCTACATGGGAGTCAATGACTACTTGCTACCTCATATTAGAGGTCTTGAAAGTGCAAGTGATATATGGAATGCTTTGGAGGAGCATTTCCAAAACACTACAAAGTCAAGGAAGGCATCTTTGTGGGCAGAGTGGGTAGAGTTTACCACATTCAAGAACAAGGCTTCTCAATCCATTTTTTATTATGTAACAAGAATGAAGGACATTGCAGATGCATTAGGAGCAGTTGATGAAGATATTGAGGAGGATAAATTGGTAAGGAAAATCCTCACAGCTTTGAGAGGACATGAGAAATGGAAGCCATTCATTTTGTCTATTGAATTGTCACTGGTTTAAATCATTTCACTCCTGATTTAAATCAGTTGCTAGGACACATGCTAACTTTTGAGCAGGATGTCAAAGGTGATGGTGATAAGAGTGTAGGTCAAGCAATGTATTCAAAGGATATGAAGAAGAATAGCAAAGTCAAACAACAAGCAAATGAAGAAGAAGGCACAACTAGCCAAGCCAAATTCCTAAGAGGAAGAGGAGGTGGCAAAGGTAGAGGAAGAGGCAGAAGCAATAAAGATGGAGTTAAAGCTTGCTGGATTTGTGGTAAGACAAATCACTTAGCTCATGATTGTTGGCATAATACTCAAAATAATGGAGGATATAATCATAAATTTAATTCAAGAGGAAGAGGTGGTAGAAACCAAAGAGGAAATTTCAGAGGTAGAGGTAGTGGAGGTTACTTTGGAAGAAATGCAGGTAGAGGATTCCAAATTCAATCCTACAACAATACCTACTACAATTATGCTTCAGATCAGAAGGAAAATTCAACCTTGATTATGAATGTAACTTGTGAAAGACAAAGTGAAGACCAAAGAGTCTTCTACATTGACTCAGGGTGTAGCAATCACCTGAGTGGTAACATAGCTTTGATGAATAATTTGGAAAATAAGGTGACTAATCATGTAGTTCAAACAAGTGATAATACAAAGCACAATGTGAAGTCAATTGGATCACTGAAGGCCAAGGATGGAATCACTCTCTTGAGTAAGGTTATGTATGTTCCTACAATTCCAAAGAATTTGATAAGTGTAGGGCAAATTGTTGAAAAAGGTTATGAATTAAGGTTCACTAATGATGGAGCTTGTGGAAGACCCTAGCAATGGGTATAAACAAATTCTTCAGGGAAGAAAGAAGGAAGACTCTTCACATTGAAGATTCAAGGTAATGTTGGTCATGCCTTGTTCACTTATGGAGGGCATAAGATATTTGAGTTAGATCTTCAGCACAAAAGGCTTGGACATTTCAATGAAAGAGGGATTAAGGATATGGTTAACAATGGTTTAGTGCTTGGATTTTCTAATGTTGCAGGTCAACATATGACATACAGATGTGAGGCATGTCAATTAAGTAAGGCTCATAAGCAATCATACAATAAGCATGGATTTATGTATTGAGAGAAGCTTGAATTGGTACACACAAATGTGTAGGGACCATCAAAGGATTTCAGTATAAATGGTTCAAGATATTATGTGAGTTTTTTTATGATGCTACTAGGTGCATCACTATCTATGTGATCAAAGATAAATTAGAAGTATTTAATACATTCAAGAATTATCATGCATATGCAGAAAGAATTACAAGTCAAAAGTTGAAAAGACTAAGGTCAGATGGAGGGGGAGAGTATTTCTCTAATGAGTTAAGTGATTACTTATGGAATGCAGATATAAAAAGAGAAATTACTTGCAGGTACTCTCCTCAACAAAATGGTGTAGCAGAAAAGAGAAATAGAACTCTTGTTGAGTTTGCAAGATCCATGATGAAGGAGAAAATTTGTCCAAATTATTTGTGTGCCGAGGTTGTAAATACAGATACATATTTGGTTAATAGGTTACCATGTAAAGCTTTGCAGGGTATGACATCATATGAGGCATGGTGGGGTAAGAGACCTACCTTAGATCATTGCAAAGTATTTGGGTGTTTGACTTATGCATATGTGCCATCTCAATTGAGGCATAAATTGGAACCTAAAGCTGAAAAGTATATGTTCATTGGATATGAAGATAAGCAGATGGGATGTAGGTTGTGGAGTCCATCCACAAAGCACTTCCTTGTATCAAAGGATGTTACATTTGATGAGCAAGGTACTTGGTATGTAGGTACACTCAATATTCATGCAGGTGATGAAGAATTTGTGCATCAGAAGAAAGGTAAATCAAAGGTTCAGATACTTGATGAAGAAGAGAACAATGAAGTACAAGTTCACGTTGAAGAAGTGCCAAGGTTTGATCCAAAATGTGATGAACCAGAAACTTCAAGAAGTGGAGAACTCAGAAGGTCATCAAGACACAAATGGCAGCCTACAAGGTAGAGCTATGAAACTTCTTTTTTGACTACTAAGGATTATGCCTACATGATGAAAGCAGATGAAGACGCTTCTACATATAAAGAGGCAAAAGGTAAGGAAAATGGGGAGAAAGCTATGCAGGAAGAGTATGATGCATTGATGGAGAATGAGACATGGGATTTGGTTCCTAAACCAAATAGTCAGAAGATCATTGGATGCAAATGGATCTACAAGACAAAGAGGTATGCAGATGGAAGTGTGTCTAGGTATAAAGCTAGACTTGTTGTGAAAGGGTATGCTCAGACATATGGTATAGACTATGATGAGACCTATAGTCCTGTGGCAAAGATGACAACCATCAGGACACTCATAGCCATTGTTTCATGTAAAGGTTGGGAACTATGTCAATTAGATGTGAAGAATGCTTTTCTTAACGGTTATATTTCAGATGATGTTTTCATGGGGCAACCAAAAGGATTCAGAGATAAAAGGTATTCATAATATGTATGCAAGCTCGAGAGCTTTGTATGGGTTGAAGCACGCCCCAAGGGCATGGAACTATAGACTTGTGAATTTCTTGAAAGAACTTGGTTTCCAAGTATCTAAAGTTGATAATAGCTTGCTTGTTAAATCAAGTGATGATGGGTTTATTTACATGTGCATATACATTGATGACATAATTCTTACAGGAGGTACAGATGAGAAGGGCATACAAAGCCTCAAGAAACAAATGGAGAAAGAGTTCAAGATTAATGACTTGGAAGACTTGTCATATTTCTTGGACATGAAGATCTCATATACTCAACATGGAGTATATGTAACTCAAGAAAGGTATTTGAAGAACTTGTTGATCAAGTTTAGATATGTAGGAGAAGAAGTTCAAGGATATGAAGCTATATCAAAGTCTGGTTGGTAGTCTAATCTATGCTACATTAACTAGGCCTGACTTGTCATATGCAGTTGGAGTATTGTCTCAATTCATGCATTGTCCTAGGAAAGAACATTGGTTGCAGGACAAAGAGTGTTAAGGTACATTAAGGTTTGTATTATGGTTTTACATCAGATACAAACATCAAGATATATAGTGATACAGATTGGGTAGGTAATCCTGATAGGAGATCAACATATGGATACTTGTGTTATGTGGGAGATAAGTTAATCTCTTGGTGCTCTAAAAAGCAACATAAAGTTTCTTTATCATCTACAGAGTCAGAGTATAAAGGTATGGTTGAAGCTGCAAAAGAAGTCATATGGTTGAAGACTCTCATGAAGAGTTTTGACATCATTCAAAGTACACCCACTATTCATGGAGATAACATGAGTTCATTGTATCTAGTTGCTAACCCTGTTTTTCATGCCAGGACTAAACACATTGAGATTCAGTATCACTTCTTAAGAGAGAAGGTGATTGATAAAGAGATTGAAGTCATACATACTTCAACAAAAGATCAGATTCCAGATATGCTAACCAAAAGCTTGGATGGACCAAAGCTACAAAGATTCAGAGACATGGCAGGTATAAAGAAGATAGAGAAAACCTCAATTGATGATTGAGGGGGAGCTATTGGTGCAATTCAACCACCAATTGATGTTTTGGATAAAGACTTGAAGTGAAAGGGAGAAGAAAAGATCAACAAATGAAGAGTGGAGATAGAACATATTCAAGAAATGAAGACTTGTATACATATGTACATTAAACTATAGCTAGCTCACTTATACCTTTGTTTTAGTCATGAGCTTGTACATATATGCCTATATATACAAGTAAAAAGTCAGGGCAAGTATGAGAGAGGGTGAGATGACAAGAATTAGAATTCAGAATAGTCATTAGACACATGAGAAAGGAAGAAGAACTCTCTCATCATTCAGATGTAAAGTTTTCTAAATAGAAGAAAAAGTTGCGCCCGATATTTTGCTGTGTTCTCCTTCTATGCTTGATCTTTTTAAGAATCCTTTTGTAGATGTCTAACTTTGTAGCTAACTTTAAGAGCCTAATTGTAAACATGCTGAGAGAATTATGTGTAGGAATATTTGTATGTGAAGAAGTGTTCCGTATCTTCTGAAATAGGTGCAATCTTGATGGTCAAATAATTCATCAATTCTCAGTGCACAGTGTAAAGTTTTGGAGAAATGAGGAGTCAAAATCTAAGTTGGATGGCAAGCCATCAATGAATAAAAGCATTTGCTTAAACACATTCTAATTTGGGAGAACTATGTGTTAGAAGTTGCAGGTGTCTGAATTGACTATTCAGGAGAACAGTTTCGGACATAGGTGAACTATTTGAGTCATTTCTAAAGATCTACTGAATCTTTTGAGATGATTTAATTTCAAAAAGGTGCAGAAACATTAGGTGACACCTTATAAAAAGTTTTATAAAAAAATTTACACATTTGATCAGTCAATGAGTGAGTTATATGCAACAACCTTTTTGAAATAATGACTCTCTTCACAATGAGTTCAAGATTTTGATAATTGAGTATTGATCCTCCAAATAGGTAAAGGTTTTGAGTTGTTCTTGATACAAAGGTGCTCTAACATCAAGGATAACTTGTTCTTTTGGAGATTAACATTCTCCATCACTAATTGTGTACAAAGAATTTTAACTCTATTATCTAAGGATGTTTGTACCATTTGGGCTTAATCTACGCGGTGTATGTATTCATCATCTAATGCGGTGAGAATAATGCCTAAGGCTTGCTCATCTTCGATTTCATATTGAGAGTTTTGAGCTGGGTTTGTAATGGCTTTGCTAGTAAATAAAGGTTTTACAACACTCCATAAGGTTTTCTTCATTAAATACCCTCATAGTTTCATTTTCCACATATCATCTCCCTTATTTTCACTCATTTTGTAAGGGAGGTCTTAACTCTTGGAGACTCTCCAAGGTCAGTGTCTTAACTCCTTTACATATAGTGTGCAACTTCAATTTATGCAATTATATGATAAGATAGGTAAATCCATGAAATGAATTGATCTTGATACATTGCACTCAAGCATCTCTTTTAGGGAAAAAAATGTATATTTTTGAAGTCGATATATGTGCTTGTTGCTCTTGATAGTAATGCATTCAAATAAAACATTTATTATACTCTAAAAGTTGAAGGATGAGGTATCAAGAATTGTGATTAGAAAACAAGTATGTCCCATTCATTTGTATGTTGAGTATCCCTAGACTTCTCTTAGATGCGAATACCTCCTTCATGGATGTGAATGAATGATTTTAATGCTCTCCAAGCTTGCATTTAGATCTTCAAAGCATGAGAATGATGGGTCCCATCGTTGATATGATTATATGTTGAAAAAACCTCTTCTCATATAGAAATCGAGATAGAGCAGTATGGACATAAATAGGGAACTAAGTGTCAAACAGATCTTGCACTTTTCTTGTTAGGTTGCGGTATCATCAAGCAATGGATTGTTGGTGCATTAGCCATAGCTTCTACATGATTTCTGTGACAGGCTCGTAGAGACACTTTAGTGAGTTATGGTGGAAGAAAATTGTTCTATCTTATCCTCTCTACTAGCTTAGTGTTGAGGACATGCTAACTATGGAAAACACTGCTCTATAGATAAGAAGCTATGGTGCAACACTTGAAACATTATAAAAGGGATAGAGAAGTGAAGATTGAGAGCTTGTCTTGATCACCTATTTCGAAGGTCGTCAAAAAGTTTGAAGATGAGGACAGACAAAGTGAGAGGAGCACCACATATTGGTTTCAAACGGACATGGCACACATAGATTCACTATCCGTATCTATAAACATATCCATCCTGATGAGCCTGTTAATGCTTTGAGTAGGTGAAGCAATGCTGAACTTACCTCAATCCTTTTTATCACCATGGACTAAATTCTATGGGAGCTTTTGAGCTCCATCGCAAGTCAATGAGAGCTCCCCATGCTTCAACACTTCTGCATCTAACCTCATTATGTCCTCTTGATTCAACACTTTGATACTATGTGTTGTATCAACACACCAACAAGATGCCATAGAGATTTGGTGTTGTTTATGTAGATATTAGTTCATAGAAAGATGGCACTGAGAGCTAATGAAATAGAGCTTTGAAGCTAAAAGAACAAAAATCATGCTACACGTATATGAGAATAAAGTTGTGCCTATCTTTCCATTAGACATAGTAGCTCTTTTATACATGTCAACAGGCGTTCTAGTCAATCACAAAAGAGATAGAGGGAGGATAATATTTTTTCCTTGTTAGAGGAGATTCACATGTGATCAATCTTACAAGCTGATAGCCAACATTATCAGTTGTACCTTCATCATCCATTAAAATTTATCATCAAGTGTGGTGTTTTATGTCTAAATTAAATCAATCATGAAGTCATACAATTTTGGGGACTTCTTCATTGTAGATTTTGAATATAGTTTGATAATATTTTGAATCATATGTTTTTTTTTACCACAATCCACCTTTTTAGTGATTATTGCTTTTGAATTATGCTAAAAGAAGTTTATTTTTTTGGTGTATAACTAGTTTGATTACTTTTTCTAAGAGATTTTCTAGACATCAAATTCATATGATTAACAAGATTTGTTTTTTCTTAAAAGTTTACAAGCAAGATTCATCTCATGATCTTCTAAAGACTTGGAGGTCTTCTTACTTCTAGTTCTTTATTATGTTTTTTTACAAGTTTATAAATGTAACATTTTGTAATCAAAGCTTTAATAAATCTTATTCGATTAACTTTTTTGATGGCTAGAAAGTCAACATGGTAGATGCTTAATGTGGGAATTGAACTCATCACCTACCGACTAAGAGTATGATGGGCTAATCACTTGCCCAAAGTCCATGGTTGAGGATTACTCCCTAATCCTCCCTCTTGAGGTATGGTTCAACCATCTTTTGTCCATCATTTTGTGAGCCCAACACTCTCTTCCCCTTATAGAGATCATTTCCCTCAAGGATCAATCCTTGATCTCCCCTTGAACTGATCTCCTCACCCTTGTATAATCTCTTCAACCTTCTTGTTCTCAACCTTGGTCTCTTGAACCTTGATATTTTTCCACTTGGCCATTTGCCTATAAACTTTGCTTGATCTCAACCTTGGTGTCTTGAGCCTTTCATTTCCACTTCTTGGCCACTTGCCTATGAACTTGGCTTGCTCTCAACATTGGTATCTTGAACCTTGCCTTTCTGCTACTTTGCTAATACCCTACGGACCTGCCTAACTCTCAAGCTTGGTCTCTTGAACCTATTTCTTACCCATTCAAGGTATCTTGGATCCTGAATCTAGCACTTTCATTGGCATGCTTGTTTTGAGAGCTTTCCAACCGTATCTTGCACATATAAATTTTACCTATAGATTGGGAGATATACTCAAACATTTGTTTGGTGCACCTTTGAAAGCAATGCATGCAACTTCTATCTACCTTGCCAAAGCGTTCTTCTTAGGCTCTAATACCAATTGTGGGAATTGAACTCATGACCCACCAACTAAGATCATGATGGGATAACCATTTGCCCCAAAATCCATGGTGGAGGATTACTCCCTAGTTCTCCCTCTTGAGGTGTGGTTCAATCATCTCTTGTTCATCATTTCTTGAGTCTAAGACTTAAAGCACTCTATTGGACAAGGTTTCCCACTTGCTGCATTTCTCTTTGCTATCATTGTAAATGGTCTAAGCTATCCAGTTAATCATCATGTGAAACAAGGTCTTGTTCATGGTCTTTCTATCCCTCATAGCAAGGACTTGATGGTCTCAAGATTTTTGGCAAATGACACCAATGTATTTTTATAAAATGATGCATGGCATATCTCAACATGGTGCTGCCTTGAGGTGTTTGTGTGTGAAGTCTCCACATCTAGCATAATCCACACTAAAATCATTTTCAAGTTCCTTATTATGTTGCCCCTTTAGTTCCTTCTTGACCAAGATCTTTGGATACTTCCCAATAGTCAAGTCTTTTGGTCGTTGGGAATCTCTATGGGAATTGATGTCTCTACCAATCAAGGATGGGATTGGGTGTTAGCCAAGATTGATAGAAAGCCTTGCTACGAGAAGGGTATGAAATGTAATTTGATTGGGTTTGTAATGGTAATTAATACATTTTCTATTTCTTCTATTATCTACTTTTGGGCTTATTAGGGTACTAGAAACAAAGAAATTGGAAAGAATATGTAGAAATTACCTCTTGCTATTTGATCCCAATAGAGGGGGGGTTAACCAAAAATCAAATGGGTTATCTGCTCTAACCAAAAGGACTCTAGTGGTTTGACTACTCTAGATGTTGAAGTCATGGCAAACAATCTCATTGCCAACTTGATTATTAAATCTTGGAGCAATGGCAATACCTCTTGGGTCAAGTTGATCTTCAAAAATAGTGATTTCATGACTCTCGCTAGTCTTCACTACTAGAGAGGGCTTGAGCTAGACAATCTATTATTCTCTCCATTCTCAAGGACTCCTAAAGGCTCCAATCTTGTGTGTTGCTTATGAAAGGGTTAGAATAATTTGAAGGCTAACTATGTGGTGCATAAAGCAAGCCTAATTGCTTGTCCAAGTGCACTGGGACTTTGCAAGAGTTTTGAGCCAAAACATTATGCATATACATGCATTGCTTGAGTTCTAACTATTGATATATTTCAATAGTGATGTGTGTGAACAGAGTGGGATAGTCGAGGCACTTCTTTCACTCTTTAGGAGGTTTTTTCCCTCACCTTGTATATACCCCTATGACCCTAATGGGTCACTTAACTTTGTACTTCGTTCGGTAATACATCTAGTATTGTGTGTTGTGCTCCAAGCTTCTTGATCTTCTTCCTTGTGATGTTTGTGTGCTTTTGCACACCTCAAACTCCAACAATTGGTATTAGAGTAGATCGTTGCTTCATTTAGGACATCGTCAACACCCCTCCAATCACAACCTCACAATTGCACCAAAATTGGTGAGCATACTTAGGGTGATTAGGAGTTCAAAACAGCTTCTCTATGTCGTGTCGAAATTGTGATATGAGCTTTTTTAGCCTCTGAGTGCACTATCACAACACCTATGCAATAAATTTTATCTTTTTGGATCAAAGACATACATAGGTTTTTGCTTGCTAGTACAAGTGCCTTGAAGTTTGCTACAAGATTAGTAGAACTTGATAAGGTAGTTTCATTCATTTTTTTGAGATACAATCATTTTCTTACATTAGGGTAGTTTAGCCAATGACCATGGCTTAAAGAAATGATGTATTTTGTATGTTGGCTATCATGAAAAAGTTGGATGGTACCAATTAACCATTATGGGCATATATGATTCATCATGTGTCACAAAAGGACTATGGAATATTGTGTAGGGTGTTGAAAAATGTCCTACTACACTTGGAAATAAATTAGTGAAGGTGATTTAGATGGCATTGAAGATGATGACCTTCAGGTTCCTATTTGTATTGCGGTTCCTGCTGCACCTCCAACAGATCAATTTCATTGGGATGGCAGAGATGCTTAGGCATATGCATTGATAGCCTTGCCTATCAAACATGCCATTATTCCTCACATTCACTCCTACAAAATAGCAAAGGATGCTTGGGATAAACTTAGCACTTTATACCAGGCAACGAATGAGGCTCATGTTGCTTACCTCCGAAAACAGTTGGAGAGTGAGCACATGAATGAAGGAAATTCCATGGATTTTTTTGATAAAGATCAATGATTTGAAGGAGGAGTTGATTTTTGCTAATGAAGTCTTGCCAGAAAGTTCACTTGTGTAGACTATTCTGAATTTCTACATTCATATTAGAGTTTTGCTTCTATTCTTTGATTGATGATGAAAGGCAATCCAAATGCGTTAACATTTGACGAGTTAGTCTTTGTTTTGTTGCAAGAAGATCATTCTAGGTAGAACACATCCATTATGTGTGTTGCACATCAAGCTTTCCTAGCTAGTCAGAAGGGCAAAGGTAAATGGATCTCATCTAATAGTAAGCAAAAATATGCTATTTTTGCACAATCAAAGAAGGATGAAAAAGATGAGAAGAAAACCAAAAAGTAGAAATTGTTTTGCAAATATTGTAAAGGAAATAATCATGTCATAAAGTGTTGTCCAATACTAGATACAAAAGAGGAAAATAAGAAAGAGGTTGGAATGGTTGTTGTAGAGGCCTCTACACCCAAGATAGAGTTTGCTAATCTTGTGTAGAATGAAGAATGGACATCTACTACTATTTGCAGTTATGACCCATTTTCTCATGAACAATGTATGTCTGTAGTAGCCTTTGATGTTTGGTACTTTGATAGTGGGGCAACCAAACATTTTACCTCACAGCACAATTTCTTCACTTCATTTGAGCTTGTCGCTTTAGGAAATACTATCACATGCACCATCAACTCCTCTTAACTTGTCATGGGAGTTGGTAAGATCATGCTAATTAGTATTGATGGTAGTTCTTTTACATTGTCAGATGCTTTATTTGTGGCAATGTTCAAAGAAAATCGATCAACAATTTCAACATTAGCAAGATCAGCTTGGTTATGAATTTGTTGGTGAGTGATGTGCAATTCACGATTTGTCAAATGGTGATGTCATTATTGTCTTTGGCATTTTATGTCATGGTATGTATAAGCTCATAGATTATGGAAAATCTATGAATGACTTAGCATGTGCAGTTCCAAATTCTCAAGCTATATCAGATGCAAAGCTTTAGCATGCACACTTTGGTCATCTCAATTTTGCGAGTTTGCTATGCTTGCATAAATTTGAAATGATGTCCTCTCTTCCCAAACTTGGGAACATGGTAAACAAGTCTATGAAGGCTGTATTTTGGAAAAAATGCAACATTCCTTCTTCCCAAAAGATGGTTCAATATGAGCTACGTAGAAATCGCAATTTGTTGACAGTGATGTTTGTGGTCCTATGCAGACATCTTCTTTTGGGAGCCACCTTTACTTTGTGACTTTTATTTATGATTTCTCTAGGCATGCATGTGTATATCCATTGAAAGAAAAGTCCAAAGTGTTTATGTGCTTCAGAGAGTTTTTGGATTTGGCTCAAAATCTAACATGTAAATTGCACACGTTCTGATCGAGGGCGGGAATATATGCCTTCTGATTTTAATGCATTTTTGGTTGAATGTGGGATAAAATATTAGTGCATAGTGTCATATATACCTCAATAGAATGGAGTTGTTGAATAGACAAAGAGTTCACTCATGGAGATGGTGAGATGAATGGTCAAGAGTCACACTTTACCACATACTTTTTGGCTTGCGGCTACTATGTATGCAACATATTTACTTAACAAGTGTCCCACTAAAGCATTATAGTCTATCACTCCATATGAGGCTTGGCATGGTCACAAGCCATTTGCTTGTCATCTGTGTGACTTTGGTTGTCTAGCATATCATTAGTGTCTAAACAACAACACAAGAAATTGGATGATAAAGCAGTGAAATGTATTTTTGTTGGGTATAGCTCTGAAAGCAAAGGCTATCGTCTGTATAATCCATAGACTAAACATATTTTGGTTATATGTGATGTTCTTTTTGTGGAAGATGTGATTCAGCCATTAGTTTCATGTTCTAAGGAGACACCAGTTAGCTCCAAACATGTGTATGTCACTTTCTTGCCTCTATTCACAGGTGGACAATCTAGCATTGGTCAAAATGAGGAAATTTCTGAGCCTTTACAAGTTCCACATGATGATGCAGATCATTCCATTTCTGATGCAAATTCACATGATGCACTTGTTGATGAGAGGGCTGATATAGAGGAGGCAAAAAGTATGCTTAAGTAGTTGGTGCAGACTTTGCAAGATAGCAAATTAGATGCACCTTTATCATATCATACCCTTTCAAGATCTAATAGTGCTTCTTTTGCATCAAACTACCATACTATGGCTTCCTCTAGTCTTTGTGATGAGAATGAGCCTATTTCATTTGATGAATAACAAAATTCAAAAAATTGGATGGTTGTTATGCAATCAGAATATGATGCTATTATGAAGAACAGTACCTGGTCTTTATGTGACTTCCCTTTTGGCAAGAAGGCCATAAGTACTAAGTGGGTATACAAGATGAAGTGTAAGCCTGATAGAACAGCTGATAGGTATAAGGCGAGGCTTGTTGCAAAAGGTTATGCTCAAGGAAGAGGCATTGATCTTGATGAGACCTTTGCTTCCACATGCGGAATGACTATTGTTTGTAGCATATGTGCACTTGTAGCTCACCGTGGTTGGAATGTACATCAGTTGGACATTAAAATTGCCTTTTCCATTGACGACTTACATGAAGAAGTGTATGTTTCTTAGCCTTATAGTTTTGTGCAGAAAGGGCATGAAATCAAAGTGTGCATATCCAAAAATGCATTATATGGTTTGAAGAAAGCACCACATGTATGGTATGAAAAGATAGATGCCTACTTGATTGCACATGGTTTTGAGAATAGTCAAACTAAGAGCACCTTATATGTTAAACACGCAAATGATGTGCTTCTGATGATTGTTGCCTATGTTGATGACATGGTGCTTATGTGTTGGTACATCTAGCAAGCCTACGTGCATTGCTAAAGTCATGGGACTACACATCCATTTTATCTCTTCACAAGAAGGAACTATATGTGAACCTATGCTAGTCATTCTTAGCATAGTTACTTTGGATAAATATAAAAGCAAAAGAAATAAGGAATCACATGAAGTTAGGAGGCAGAATCCACAACTCATGTGGTAGGAAGAATAAATTAAAATCATCCCTAAAGTGTAGGATCACTTTTAGGTGAGGGAAAATTCAAATTCAAACTCAAATTATGAGTATTAAAAGACATGTTTCTAGTCGTGAGCTGTGAGAGCCATTCTAAGAGACTTTGAGCTACATTAGTGAGCACACATTGAGCTCACTTCATGTATGACTAGTCCATTACACTTCCCTTATATCATATGTCCATTAGCATATACATTTTGATAAATTTCTTCAAAGTCTATCTATGTCTATTGTCCTCTGTTGCATATTCATCATTACAACAATCTTGTGAAACAAATTTCTCTACGTATAGTCACTCATTTTCAATACATTAACTTGACTTATTTAAAATGAAATGTCTATTACTTTCATATTAATTTTCATCACATTTGGTATAGGGAATCGAGAGATATGAATCATAGAAGGTGACTGTGTCTGCACACCTTTTAGATATTGAAATGTTAGGATGTCCCCCCTGACTTGTTAGATTCATTTCTCAGTGTATGGTGTGGATATATTGTTGAACTAACTTTCTTTAGCTAGCTACACACTCCAATTAGATTTTTGCAAAAGCTCTTTGGTCAATTCATACCTAATTGTGAGCTCTGAGTAGAACACGAAGTACTTTAATTCCCAAAATAGAAAGTTTCTTCACCTTCCTTGCATATGCAAGTTATCTGTTTTGATGCGAACTTTTGGGAGTTATGGCAAGTATAGAGTAGGTTTTGTGCAACACCAACTCATCTCTAGAGCATACCCAACCATCTCCTCATACCCAACCATCTCCTCATAGTGGTATCAAAGCAATAACAAATTAACATGGGAGATGGATTTCCTTCATCCATAGAAAAATTGGATTGAGGTAACTACTTAGGTTGGTTTAAGCATCCCTAGAGTTAATTTGGCAAGTATAGAGTAGGTTTTGTGCAACACCAACTCATCTCTAGAGCATACCCAACCATCTCCTCATAATGGTATCAAAGCAATAACAAATTAACATGGGAGATGGATTTCCTTCATCCATAGACAAATGATTGAGGTAACTACTTAGGTTGGTGACGTAGAATGGAAGCTTACCTGTAAGGGAAAAACATCTATGGTTACATATCTGGAGATGAGATGATTCCAATCCTCAAAAGCAAAGGACAACCAGCTCAAGAAGAACCACATGGTGCTCAAAGGATGTTCTAGCAAGGTCATATATTCTTAAATTAATCTGTGATTTTTTACTTCCACACATGAATTGAAAGCCTTCACAAGAAACCTAGAATGATCTTGAAGCATTCTTCTCATCAAGTACCATGGCAAGAAAGAATCAATGATGGATGGATTTCACCACACTCAAGAAGATGCCCAAGCCAAGTGTGATTGATTTTGCCACCAAGATATTGCTTTGTTCAATTATGGTAGCCAAACCCTATTAGACTTAAAACTTTGGCACAAAAGGTTAGCTCATATAGGTGAAAGGTCTTTGAAGCAAATCAGTAGGGATGAGATTGTGCTTGGACTATGAACAACACATGATTTAGAAGTGTAGTGCTTGTCAATTTGGCAAGTCTCATAGACAACCATTACAAAGAAGGGATACATTCATGGAGACCGATTGGAGCTGGTCCATACAAATGTATGGGGGCCAATCAAGAAGCCTTCAATCTTTGGATCCAGGTATTATGTATCATTCATTGATGATTTTAGCAAATGGACAATATTATATTTTATGAAGCATAAAGATGAAATGTTTTCTTGATTCAAGAAATATCTAGCAGTTGTAGAAAGTCAAATAGGTAATTCCTTGAAGAGGCTAAGTTCAAATGGAGGGGGAGAATATTTCTCCCATGACATTGACTCTTATCTCCAAGAGAGAGGAATCAAAAGAGAGATTACAAATAGGTATACTCTAAAACAAAAGTGGAGTGGTAGAGAGAAGAAATAGAACTTAAGTGAAGGCTGGAAGGTCAATGCTAAATGAGAAGAAGTTGCCCAATTACCTATGGGCAAAGGTTGTATCCACAGCCACCTATCTAATCAATAGACTCCCATCTAAATCATTAGATGGGATGACACCATATGAAGCATGGAATGGAAGAAGACCTAGCCTTCATCATTGCAGGATCTTTGGGTGCATAGCATATGCACATATACCTTTACAAAATCAGAGGCAAATTAAATCCAAAGGCAAAGAAATGCATATTCATTGGCTATGATCTTAACCACAAAGGCTATAGGCTATATAATCCAAGCAATGAAGGTTTTATTATAAGTATAAATATATTTTTTTATGAAGACAAATCTTGGTTTGAGGATGATTGCAAGAAAATCAAACTTCCCTATGACCTAGAGGAAGACTTTCCAACATTGTTAAAGAGGAATAAGCATACATTTGAAGACCCAAGTGATTTTTATAAAGACCAAAAGACTCCAAGAATGTGAATCAACTCAGCCCCGATAGGTGTTGGGTTCGAAACCTATCTACCATAGGTGTATATTATTTATTGTATCCCTTGTCTTTTGTTCTCTCGAGGTTCTCTCATGTCTATGAGGCCCGAAGTTTTCATGGAGCAATGGTTTGGATATGATGAACGTCTGTTTAGGTAGCCATGTGAGTTTGATCCTCCAAGACTATGCATTAAATGGGTGCTATCTATGTTGAAATTTTTCTCCGGTGTTAATAATCAGAGCAATGAGGAAATGATCTCTATATAACTCATGGCCGATGTAGTGGCTATAGCAATGACAAGGGCACCACTAGGTACTGCGTTCAAGTCTTGCTATCGTCAATCTACCAAATTTATTGAAGTGCTTCTTTTGCCATCTAAAAGGCTTGTAGGAGATGCATAAGAAAGCAACGATTGAACTTGTTTGCATTCGAAAGAAACTCAAAGAATCCAAGAGAATGAAAATTATGACCACCACCACATGCTAGAGAGATGAATCTCCTTCCAACCTTATGCCTATATATGGTTACTTGAATCAACGAGGACCACAAATGTAACTAGAGTCCACAAAGTGCATGTGCAATCTCCACCACTCCTTTAATATCTTCCATTAGAGTCTAGTAGTGGTTGAAGTGATCTCAACCACTATTTTACTACCTTCCACTAGAGTCCACTAGTGGTTGGTCTATGTGCCACTTGAGTTAAGTCTTTCTTGACTCAAGTTAACTCACATTAACTTGAGTTAGAAGGCTCTAGAGCTCCTTGGCCAAGACTCTCTCCCCATGCTCCCCATGGGGGTTGAACCCAAGACCTCCTTCTTCACAACCTTGAGACTTAACCACTAGGCCAAGTGGATTACTTGTTTAAGGAAGATTAACTTATGCTTAAGTCTATTCTCAAGATATTTGGCCATACACTTGAGTGACCAAACGATGTCCAATTTCAGATCTCTCTAAACTCGCCAAACCTTTAGATCATAGACTTACTTTATTATACCTTGTTTCACTCAGCTTCTAATAGCATCGACTACTTCATACAATAAGTTTATATATAGATATGCCATAATTGTATCTTTCTATAAATTATAGTTTGTGTTGTTTAATCTCTCATCCTTTGGCATGCAAATCCATGTAAATGTAGGCAAGCACTAGTGACTTGAAGACATTATGCTCGAAAGAGTAGACATGGTTGTTGTTGAAGCAAAGTGAACTTAGCCCTTGTGATAAACTGGAAACCCTTGGGGACTTAGAATATCCCTACACATATTCACACTTTGGAGGAGGGGCTTTGGGGAGCTTTGCACTTGTTGAAACCTTGGATGGGGGCGTAGAGTAGCCCAAAGATTGCAATTAGAGAGAGAGAAACACTTTGGGGGCTAACAATAACCTCCCAAAGCACACACACAAAGTCCTTCTTTTATTACTTGAATTACAAAATATGGGGTACTTTGTGCCAAATGGTGTGCCAAAGATATGTGCCAAGGGATTTGTTACAATGAGGGTAAATAATCCTTGTGTGTTACAAAGGTTGATCCTTCATTACAATGGAAACTAAATTTTTAGGGGTAAGTACCCTTGATTCAATACAAAATATTGTTATTAAGAAGTAGAAGTATATTTTGATGAGTGATGCTAAGTAACAAAAGATAAAACCCTGTTGAGCCCCTCTTGGGGAGTGGGGTATCCTGCCGTATGTATAGTCATGCTTACCATCTCTAATTAGATCTTCATGTTTCCTAAAAAAAAAAGGATAAAACCAAATGATGTCAAGTAGTGTCATAAGAAGGGCCAAAATACCCTTTGCAAATTACAACAAGATGCTTGTTTTTGGAAATACAATGATAGATGTCAATGTCAAATGTGCAAGATCCTCACATGGATGGTCACTTTAATGTCACTAAAGGGAGTGAAAAGTAAGAGCTTATGCCATATGAAAAGAACTGAGAAAGAACCAGTCCAAATGTTATTGTGATATGGAAGTCATGGGTATGTACTAGGTGAGTGGACCCTTAGTGTTGCAACAAGAATGTAACCTTGCTCAATAATAATAAAAATAGTGTGAAATAAATTTTATAGATGATTGAGCAAGAAGAGCCTCCACTCGTATGGAGACCACATAAAAAGGAACGAACAATGTTCAATGAATCTAGGTGTGAGCTTCAAAACTGAGTGGATCCTTAATGCATATTCACATAAGTGATGATGTCATTATATATCAAGAGAAAAATTGGGCTAACACATACATTTGAAGAGATTCCCGAAATATATTCATTCAAAAAACATTTCTCAAGGTTTCTATCGCATGTCAATGATCCAATATAGAGAATGTGCATAACTAGTAGAGGTGCCCAATTTGTGTATGAGGTGAAGAGGAGCTGCAAATATAGAGATGAGAGCAATTCTCCATCTCTCTCTCTCTCTCATCTCTATATCTTGTTCTGACTTTGCATTTCCATATCTTTAACAAAATTGGATTCACATTATCTCTCTATCATTAGAAAGAGAAACTCTGCTTGGTTGAGATCCTTGGCTTAGCATGCATAGTTCTTCACATTCAATTGTAGCATGCTATTGATAGTGGATGATAGAGTCCTTTTTGCCACTTTGAAGTTCATCTAGAGTCACCTTTCATGGTCATTTTACGTCAATCCTACCCTCAATCTTTTTAGGACATTCGATACGTAAGAGATTATGCTTTTAATTATCTTTGCGCAAGAATCCTCGTGAGATGCTATTGTTAAGACTATTGCCTAGTTGGATTGAATTCCATAGCTCATACCAACTACACAAGTTGTGCACAATCCATAGCTTGAAAAAATAAGTGTGGAGTTTAGTGATAATAAGGAGTAGTTTCACTAGCTTTTGCATTTGTGCTTGTTTTCTTTGTACAATGTTGTGTAGAGGGAGGAAGTTTTCTTTGCAAAAGTGTCATATTAGGGATGCACCCCTCCTTGAGTGAGGTGGCATTCATGCCACTTGGCATCAATTTGGGAATCAGTTATTTTGTAGAAGAACTTACAAAGAAGGATCTCTCTTGAGGAATAAAGAGAGAACTTATGAGAAGACACTCTTATGGGAGTTATCTCATAGGAAGAGGGCTCGGGCGCGGTCGGGCGGATTGAACGATACAGAACCTCTGTGTGTCTTGGAGAGTTGATGATGATCCTGCGCAGCTCATGCGAGCATATTTTGAGTAGCAAAATAAGTGATTATCACACTGGTATCAGAGCAGCTACGTTCGAGTGGAAGCTCTACATGTAGAAGACGGGATTTGAACCCACGCCCTTTTGAAGAGAGGCGTGTGACTTATCCAACATGGCGTCTCTGAGGCGTGTGACTTATCCAACATGGCGTCTCACCACACATGTATATTGATCGTTGTTGTAAACATACATCGCAACATCTCAGAGGATTGGCGCCCGTGAGATTTTCCCATGATCTATGGAGGAGAGAAAGATGAGTTAACAGTCTCCTATGCTCATTGTTGAGCTTGAATTTGAAAAAGCACTTTATAGTTAGTCTTTTAGGGATCCCGGGAAGCCTAAAAGCTTATAAGGATGCGAGAAGATCATCATGTTATTTTAGTCAAGTGTCAACGGATTTCACCAGGAACAGGAGGGATCAAGCCGCATATGAAAAGTCCATGAACGAAGAGCATCCTTTCCATGACTTGTCCGATGTCTTGGTTCCGAATCGGAAGAGGTTGGAACTTCATGTTAATTACAGGTATTACCATTTCAATTTTGAAAGGTTTGAATTTTTGAGAAGGACCATGAATTGTTAAGAGGCCAAGATCCGGAGGGAAATCACATGTACGGAGAGTATGAGGTATATACTCTCATCTAGGATCAAGAATTCCCTCCAAATACAAGAAGGCCAAGTTTAGAGTATCTCCAAAATAACTTACTTTCATGATTCACACATAAATTTCAGGGGTTATTTTTGATAAATAGCCATTTCGGGAAGGGGAAAAGAGAAGGTATTTTTCATAGATTTATGGAAAAAACCATGTACACTTATAGTCTAGTGTATTGACTTCCATATACAATCAAGAAATTCAAAATATATCTCAGTATGATGGGAGTTTGAAGCTCCACAAAACCCCCTTCCATCACAGTTTGACAAAAAAATTCAGCACCTAAATTTGAGAAAATCCCATTTTGGAAGAGGGAAAAATAGGTGCGATAGCTATGGATGGATGGGAAAAAGTATATATACTGAGAATATGGTGTATGGACTTCTTAGACGAATCATTAGATTCATCAAATAGATAAGTGAAGGAGGAATTTTACTTCCTCAAAGACCCCCTTCCCGCACTTTTTGAAAAATTTCAGAAATTAATCTTTTGCCAAACTCCACTACTGGGAGTAGGAATAAAGATCATTTAGAGGCTTCCCATGGATTATTGTACATAATCCAAGAGAAATCCACATTTAGAGTGGATTAGAAGCTTGCTAAAAGCTCCCATCTAAGTTTTACATGAAAGTAAAAATCTTGATTTAGGCCTCTTTTGGGGAGCGATTTAGCAGGCACGAAGGGAGGATTTGGAAAAGTGAAAATAGGCCTAAGCATCTTCATATATTTCTCTCTGAGGTTATGGAGAAAAATTTAGCATTTGCTTGATGGAAGAATTCTTTGGGGCACCCCAAAAATCACATTTTCACACTTTTTCCAACAGTCCACTAGTTTGACATGTCCCACTTGGAATGGCCATATCTTGGGCTAGAAAATTCCAAATAGGACGTGCTATGGCTCGTTTCGAAGAGCACAAGGTCTACTTTTAGTTTATGAAAAGAAATTTTGGAAAATAAGTATTTTTGCAGGTCTGAACATCTCTGCAAAATCTGAACAGTTTTTGGCGACTACCTTCCGGGAGCCATATTTTTCAAACCGGGAAGGCGATTTGAGTAATTTCACTTAGACCTATTTGCACATGCTTTATATTTTAGTTTATGAAAATTTGCAGGTCCTAAAGTGGTTTTTGCAGGTCTAAAGAAGGATTACTAATGCATTTTTGAGCTAGATTTGCATTATTTTTGTAATCACCTGACCATACTTTATGTTTTGAGGAGTGCTCCGATATTTTCGGACACTTCAAAGTGTATTTTAGGACCTGAGCAGGAAGGTGCAGAGGTCTCGAAGCTTGTCGAGAGCGATTGGATGCATGCAATTCCAAAATCAGACTACTCAGGGACGTATATTTTATGCTTTCTGGCATTTTATCTATGTTATGGCATGTTCTATATCTACATGCATGAATGGGATTGCATACATCAAGTGTTGATCATTGTTTAAGCTCTTAAAAGTATGGATCAACATGCAGGAAGTATACTTTTTGATTGTTTGCAGGAAAGAAGATTACAGAAACCATATGGCTATGCAACACCGGGAATGGTTGCTAGCAAATACTTTTGTGTTTTTGCAGGTCATGGAATCCATATATAAGTTTATGGCGTGCATGCCATGGGCCTGTCAAGCCCTATGTTTTTGGGTGGCCTGAGTGCCACTGAGCTATGGTTTAAATTTTTTTTTGGAATTCCATTTCCTGGGGAAATGCTGTCGATTTTTTTCCTACCGCATGGCGTTATATACGCACTTGCCTTTAGGCAAGAAGGTTATGGCATGGTAACATGCCTTTCTGCAAACATCAATAAGTTTTAGGCATGCTTATAAGCATGTATTTGATGGACTTAGGACCATCAGAGTATTTTATATAAGTCAACTTCGGTAGTAGCAGGATCCCTACACATAATCCTTATGGATTTAGACCATAGGATTGCTAACGGAAGGAGCTACACCTTCACCATTAGTAATGTGCACAAGCAATCCTATAGAAGTTGCATTCAAGCACGGGAGATGCATTTTTTATAATCTCCAAGTTAGTGAAGATTTATTTATCTTCACAAGAGTCTCACATGATGTATAGGAGACTTTGTGGTATTATTAAAAATACCCAAAGAGTGACTAGTTTCATTCTTGCACATCACTTGAGCGAGTAGTGAAGCATTTCTGCTACACTACTAAGGAAACCAATAAGATGGGATCACAGAGATGGGTTTCATGAGTAGCATCGACGGGTGTGTATGTGATTCGAGTGATGGTTAGGAAGGCCATAGGTATGGCACGAGCTCTATCTTATAGAGCATAGATCCCTTAGTAAGGAATAATTGGGGTACCCAATACATATATATGTATTTGGGATCTACAGAGAGGTACTCAGACCTTGTCTCGGTACCTAGGAACAAGTTGGTTTGGAACAGAAGGGGATATCCATTGTCACATGGTGACTAGAACCAAACTAACTAGTTCGAGGACATGGGACTCATTTGAGTCCACTAACATGATTTTAGGATATGGGATTCATTAGAGTCCACCTATATATTCCATTACATATATATGGAATATATATTCGGTTTAGTGTAGGTATGACACCGTGAATTGGAAGAAGTTTTCACTGGTATGGGACGGTGGAAACGACTTCCCTTTGAGCACTCTTCTTCTATGGCCAGGAAGAAAAGGACTCATCATTCATGGCGTCATGTCTCACTAGATCAGAGGAGAGATCTTAGTAGACATCTCCTTAGGATTGGGAGTTATCCTTCATAGTAGGGAAGATTTATTCTTCCAGTAGAGAATGTGATAGGTGATTTTATCACCATTGGTATCACATACTCATTTTTCAGTCTTTCAGGAAGGATAATTCCATCAGTTTGATTGGATCGTATAGACCCATGCACAGAGTATGGTTGGCAAAGATAGTTCTTTATTATGGATACACTTGTGTTTATGGTATCAATCATATCATTGCTTACCATTTTAGCAGAGGGCTTTGACCCTTTTTAGGAATTTATTTTCTCCACTCTTCACTGTATACACTTTCATTACTCAGGGGAGATTTATTCTCCATTTTCAGAGGAACAGAGGACAATTCATGAGTTTCTCTTTTAAGGAAAGGAGAAAGTGGGGGTCAGCTCAGAGATCCATGAGAGATCTTACTTTAGTTCAGTACTCACACTTTAGCTCCTATTCTTTGAGAGAGAAAGAAGGAAAGGAAAATATGATTTCTTCATAGGAGAAGAATAGAGCATATTTTCCTTTAGACAAAAGAGGTGTTTAGAAAACATCTCTTAGTTTATATTTCAGAAGGAATTTGTTTACTCTACTTGTCAATATAAGTTCCTTCATGTGGGAGTATGATTCTCCACTATTTTGGAAGGAAAAACATGGAGAACTTATGTGCATGTTCTCAGTCATGGATGAGTAGAGCTAACCGATTCAACAGAATCTCTTTCAAAGGGAAAGGGAAAGTGGAATAGGTTCCACTGCTAGAGCTCTTTTCCTTAGAAGAGATTGAATAAAGAGAGAGACATGGAAAGAGTTTCACTTCCTCACTTTTAGGTTGTCTAGATAGGAGTGGCACTCTTCTATCAAAGGCAAGAGGGAGATCAGTTAATCATGATGGTTAGATTGAGTCTCACATGGAGACTCTAGAGAGGAGCCATTATGTTACTCCAGTGATGGTCTTTGACTAGATGAGATGATCTAGTTATTGACATTAGTTAGAATGGGAGTAGATTGATGATACTTCTCTTTTGAGTTTCCAGGAGATAGGATATATCTAACCTATTAGGGCACCAAACTCTTAGTTGGTGTACATCATAAGTATGATGAGTAAACATCAGTTAAGAGGATGGGTACTTAGGGATTATCTGAATCTCAAAGGGAATGCTTTTTGCATTCATATGGCAAACTACAGGGAAGAGAAATATTAGAGTTTGCACAAGTGCCAATAGATGCTCTTCCAATAGAACTTAGTTCAATGGTAATGGATGAAAAACCACAGATTTCTTGGTTGGTGAAATGTAGAGATTGCATTTTACTACCATGAGCTAGATGATGGATTTGCATAGTTCACAAGGTACTTAGGTTAAACTATTACTTGTGATTACACTCAAGGTTAGCAAGACCTAGAGTGATATGAGGGCAATCTATCATTTGGTCTTAGATGGGTTTGAAGTCACTGGTTATGGGACTTTGTTCTATACTTCAGAGGATTTTATGGTTTATTATCTCCACTATGATACGGTCAAGCTTATAAGTTTGACACTTTTACACTTGCTTTACAGATTATTACTCCATAGAGGATACATCATATGGACTTAGGTCATTTTCGTGATGTTATATGTTATGGGAGTGATAATTTGGAAGTTGAGTGTATATGGGAGATAGTAGGCACCACTTAGACGGTTTCCCACCTTTGAGATGATCTCATATGAGACTTCTTAGGGGGAAGGATACGGGGAAACAACAACACACAGAGATGACCATGTACATAGAGTACATGGGGTTCAGGGGAGTCTGAGCACTTTCTTCTACCATTACGGACATTTCATTTACATTTTCGAGGACAAAAATGCTTTCAAGGGGAAGGAAATGTCACATTAGGGATGCACCCCTCCTTGAGTGAGGTGGCATTCATGCCACTTGGCATCAATTTGGGAATCAGTTATTTGGTAGAAGAACTTACAAAGAAGGATCTCTCTTGAGGAATAAAGAGAGAACTTATGAGAAGACACTCTTATGGGAGTTATCTCATAGGAAGAGGGCTCGGGCGCGGTCGGGCGGATTGAACGATACAGAACCTCTGTGTGTCTTGGAGAGTTGATGATGATCCTGCGCAGCTCACGCGAGCATATTTTGAGTAGCAAAATAAGTGATTATCACAAAAAGACTTTGAAGAAAATGCAAAAGAAATGTATACATTATTCTATGTAGTCATAAGGTATGCCACTAGAGATGGAAAATAAAATGGATGAGTGTTTAAAAATATGATTAAAAATGCAAAATGCACGAGAACTCTACAAAAGTGTTTATAAACACTTCAAAATCTTGAGAGTGAACACCAATTTCTCCTCAAAAGAAAGCTACCAAGATCTATACACTATCAAATGCAATGGTGGGAGGATGGGAAAGAGTGTTGGAAAGGGCGAAAGGCTGGAAAAATGGCTGGAATGGGCGAATGGGCAAAGTATTGCTACCCAAAATGCTCTATGAGCATGAAGTTGATGGTTAACGGTCGTTCTGTAGAAAAGGAAACACTATTGCAAAAACAAGCACCACCTCCACCAAATGGAACACCAAAAGAAGAACCATCGCGACCTCCACCTAATGCTCTGATACCATGTAGAGAGTACACGTGTGAAAACAAAATGAAATGAAGCGTATTCACAAAAGCTAAGAGTGTGTCAGACTCAAAGTGAGTAGACCAGGAAATGGGTAAACCCTCATGGATTAGAAATGAGTTTGCCAAGATCATGAATAGGCTTCTCAAGCTTCTAATGAAGTAAAAAGTGGGTGAGATGGCCTCCTTATATAGGGTTGGAGGGGGCACTCCAAAGTACAAGGATTATTCCCGTCCAAAGGACAATGAACACACTTGTAGAAGAAAATGACAAGGTACCCAAATACAAAGAGATATAATATAAAATGGAGTTGAAATGGAAATGGAGTGTCTCCTAGATTAAAAAATGGAGATGCACTCATGTGGATACAAATCAAAATGAAGTAGGAGAAATCATGTTATCAAGAGTCCTACATCAATCCAACTAAGTAATGCAATAAGGGCAAGGCCAAAATTTTAGAGATAGAACAAATTGAAGACTTATGGATTGAGCTTAATGTAGACCATCATGGGAAGAAGGGGGAGAGCTCAAAGTTCAACAAAAGATATCCAAATCAATGAATGTTGAGATAAGAAGGTCTGATATCCAATTGAAAGACTTACCTATGATTCATTTATGGTTGAGCAAGGTTGTTGAAGAACCCACATGCTTTGAAGAAGCAAACACATGAGCAAGGTTGTTGAAGAACCCACATGCTCTGAAGAAGCAAACACATGTAGGGAATGCCAAGAAGCTATGCAAGAGGTGACCAAGGATTTAGATGAAAATTACAATTGGATTCTAGTGCCAAGGAAGAAGGATATGGAGGTAATTGGAAACAAGTGGGTGTTCAAGGTAAAAAAAGCATTCAAATGGTAGTATAGCTAGGTATAAAGCTAGGCTTTTATCCAAAGGGTTTGCTCACACGTATGGAGTGATGAAGAAACATTTAGCCCTATGGCTAGGAGAAGATTTATCAAATTTATTGGAAGAATGCATTTTTGGATGGGGAGTTAGAGACGCTATGTACATGGATGAACCATTAAGGTTCGAATAAAAATGCAAAAATGATTATGATTGTAGGTTAAATAAAGAATTATATGGTCTCAAGTAGAACCAAGGGCATGGAAGCAAAGGCTTGTGGACTATTCAATTAGTTGTGGATACAATCAATGCAAAGTAGATCCATCATTGTTCTATAATAGGGAAAGTGAATCATCTTTCTACATATGTGTATATGTAGTTGACTTAATTATTACATGTTGGATAACCAATCACAAATTGGACATAAAGTTGAAGGTCAAAGTCTAAGAAGAAAATCACATGCCTATGTGAAGGGGTAATTTCACACATGTACTATATTTGTAGAGTTCGACTTAACTTTAGTTCTAGAATTTTCAAAAGTCACAAGATTGAGAAAATCTATATAAGTCAGTTTATATCATGTAACACATAGAGAGAGAGAATGTGAGAAGAAGTTCATTTTATATGACTGAGAAATCGTTGGGCTTCTCTGAGTGAGAAAGCACCTCTAAAGTTTTTGAGTTTCCATAGTTATCAGAAGAAATAATAGAAGTTTTGTGTATGAGACTCTCTCCTCCATCTCCATGCTTTGCGTTTTGTGGTAATGACTTCAAAACTTCAAGTTTTCCAAGCAACTCGATGCCTCGTATTGAGTTTGAGCTGATAAGTTGCTTTCTTCTTCCTTGTGCATCGTATGTTGGTTTAGCTTGTTAAAATCATGAGGTTGTTGGAACAATCCGATGCCTGACATCGAGTTTTAGTGTAAAGTCGATGCCTAGCATCGCATCTCAGTGGATAAGTACCTTTCACAATATACATGAAATCTTGGCCAATTTCTTTGCTGAAAAAGTGTCTAAAAACACACCAATTCGATGCCTGGCATCAAATTCTTGCTCCAACTTGATGCTAAGTTGAAAACGTTTATATTTAGAGAGGCGCTTTTACTAAAACATGCAAGATTTCTAATTTGGGTAGCTCATATAGGGTCAAGTTGTGAAGGCCATAACTTGGTGCATATTTCAAAGTTTTTAGCACATAATAGCTTGTTGGAGAGATTTTCTCTTATACTTTTGTCCACCAAAAGATATTGGCAAAATATTTTTTATCGTAGGAGAAATAAGAAAAACTATGAAGGTATTTCATTTCAATGACTCGAAATTTCTGAAGAAGCAAAGTTCTCAGTTTAGGCAATCATTTCTCAAAGTTTGGAGAAGCATTGAGTTAATGGTGACCATAGAGGTTGTCTAGTGTCACATTAATTAATTTCTTGTGATGTTTCATACATCAACACGTGGTATTAGAGCAAAAATGTTGTAGGGAGTAGAAGGCATCAAAGGAATAAGAACTTTTAGAAACTTTTCATTAAAGTTTGAAAGCGAAAGCATTCAAAGACACAAGGCATCAGATGATTACTTCAAAATTATATTCATACACAAAGACCTCCAAAGGTTATTATTCGTTATCCTTTAAACTCATAGGCTAAAGCAAAAGCAAGTAATTATGGCAGATCATATCTCCATTGACAATCTAGATAGAGATAATTATCTTGAATGGGTAATGAGAATGGAAGCCTTACTTATGAGTAAGGATCTCATGGTGTACATAATAGGTGAAGAAGATTAGCCAATATTTGAAGATGAAAGGGGAACAAAGAAAGAGGAAATGGATGCTTTAAAGCATTAGTAGAAGAAGGATGCAAGTGCAAAGGCCTACATCTATAATACAATTTCAGAACATTTGCTACCACACATCAAAGGATTGGAATCAGCTGAAGATATATGGAATGCATTGCAATATCATTTCCAAAGTACTACCAAAGCAAGGAAAGCAAGTCTATGGTCAGAGTTTACAACATTCAAGAGAGAGCTGAATCAAAATATTAGTGATTATGTCACTAAGATGAAGGATTTAGTAGATAGTCTTGGATCCATAGATAAAGATATTGAAGATCACATATGATTACTCAACTGCTTGCAAGTTTGAGAGGAGATGAAAGGTGGAAACCTTTTGTCTTGTCAATAGAACTTTCTTTGAATCATTATGTTCCATATTTGAATCAATTGCTTGGTTTGATGCTCACATTTGAGCAAGACTTGAAGGGAGATGGACATAAAGGACAAAGTTCTGCAATGTACATAAAGAATAAGAAGGAAGGAGATAAAGGTAAAGCAAAGGATGAAGAGGAATCGAGTTCTCAAGTTTATTATGCAAGAGGCAAAAGCACTAACGGATGAAGAGAAAGAGGTTTTGGAAGAGGAAGAGGTAATTAGAATAACAATAAGAAGGTTTGATGGATCTATGGATTGAGTAATCAGTTGGCTCATGACTATTGGCATAATCAACAAGGATCAAATCAAAATCAGAATAACAATAGCAGAGGTAGAGGTGGAAGATATCAAAGTTATTCTAAGAGAAGTAGGCAAAGTCAAAGAGGAGGCTATGGTAGAGGTGGAGGAAGAAGTTGGGGACATAATCAATCCTACAACACCACCTAATACCATTATGCAAATGATACATAGAATGAAAGTCATACATCATTGGTGATGAATTCAATTAGCACATCAGATAAAGAAGATCTAAAGGTGTTTTATATTGACTCTGGATGTTCTAATCATTTATCAGGAAACATAGAATTGATGTCAAAATTGGGAAAAGGCATTTCTACTCATACAGTTCAAATAGGTGATAATACAAAACATAGTGTACATTCAATTGGAAAAGTGAACTGCAAGAGTGGAGCAGATTTTCTAATCAATGTTTTATATGTTCCCACAATACCTAAAAAGTTGATTAGTATGGGACAGATAGCTGAAAAAGGTTTTCAAGTCAGGTTTACAAATGGAGGAGTATTTGTTGAAGATATAGAGAATGGATATAATCAGATTGTTTGTGGTAAGAAAGAAGGTAGAATCTTTACTTTAAGAGTGCAAGGGAACATTGGTCAAGCTTTGCTCACACATGGTGAAGGAGTGATTACAAAACTTGATCTCTGGCCTAAGAGATTAGGTCATTTAAATGAAAGAGGAATTAAAACTATGGTTGCAAATCAGTTTGTACTAGGATTACCAAATGTGTAGAGTGAACATATGATTTATAAATGTGAAGCATGTCATATAGGAAAAGCACATAGGTTATCATTTCAGAAGAAAGGATTCAAACATGATGGAGTACTAGAGCTCATTCATACAGATATATGGGGACCAACAAAAGAAGGATCTATCAGTGGCTCAAGGTATTATGTTCTTTTCATTGATGATGCTACAAGATGGATAACTTTGTATGTTTTGAAGGAAAGATCAAAGGTGTTTGGAACTTTCAAGCATTTTCATGCATATGAAGATAGAGTCATAGGTCAAAAGCTTAAGAGACTGAGGTCTGATGGAGGGGGAGAATAATTATCCCAAGAGTTCAATTATTATCTTTGGAATGCAAGTATTAAGAGAGAAATAACATGGAGGTATACACCACAACAAAATGGTGTAGTAGAAAGAAGAAACAGGACTTTGGTTGAGTTTGCTACAGCTATGCTAAAGGAGAAGAATTGTCTAAATTATCTTTGGGATGAGGTTGTAAATATAGCTAGATATCTTGTGAATAGATTACCATGTACAACTCTCAATGGAATGACTCTATATGAAGCTTGCTGGGGTAAGAAACCAACACTAGATCATTGTAAAGTGTTTGGATCAATTGCATATGCTTATGTGCCATCACAATTTAGACATAAACTTGAATCAAAGGCAAAAAAATATGTTTTCATTGGTTATGATGAAAAGCAGATGGATTACAAGTTGTGTAATCCTCTATTTTCTAGAGATTTTACATTTGATGAACATAAAAGTTTCTATGCAGATCAAAGTCATACAGCTGAAGAATCTGAAGAAGAGGTAAGAACATGTGAGAAAGGAAAATCAAGTGTGCAGGTGAATGGAGATGAAGAGAATATGCAAGAAAGTACATCCAAAAGTGGATCAACAAGAAGAAATGAAGAAGCTCCTATATTTGATGAAGAGGTGTATCCAAAAACATATGAATAATGTGAACCAAGGATGTCAATTAGGAGAAGAAGGTAGCCAGAAAGGTATTCTTGTGATAGTTCTTACATAACTCAAGAGAACTATGCATATATGGTCAAAAACTATGATGAAGCAAAATATAAGAAGCAATGGGAACAAGCAATGAAGGAAGAATTCAATGCACTAGAGGAGAAAAAGACTTGGGAACTTGTTTCTAAACCAAACGGTAAGAAGGTAATTAGAAATAAATGGGTTTATAAAGTGAAGAAGCTTGCAGATGAAAGTATAGCCAAATACAAAGGTAGACTGGTGGTGAATGGCTCTGCCCAAACTTATGGCATAGATTATGATGAGACATTCAGTCCTATAGCTAAGATGTCAACGTTAAGGACAATCATTGCTATTGCAGCTTCAAAAGGATGGACTCTAAGTCAGTTGGACATAAAGAATGCATTCTTGAATGGACACATATCAGATGAGGTATACATGGAACAACCTCAATGGTTTATAGATTCCACATATCCAAATTTTGTTTGCAGATTGAGAAGAGCACTCTATGGATTGAAGCAAGCTCCAAGAGCATGGAACTATAGACTGGTGAAGTATCTCAATGATCTTGGATATCAAAGTTCAAAAGCAGATCCAAGTCTACTCATCAAAAGAACAGAGGAAGATACAATCTACATCTGTATTTATGTAGATGAGATTATAATCACAAGTACTTTAGATGAAGGAATTAAGAAGGTAAAGAGATTACTTGAGAAAGAGTTCAAGATGAGTGATCTAAGAAAGTTATCATACTTTCTTGGTATGGAAGTCACTTATATAGATCATGGCATATATGTATCACAAGAAAGGTATCTTCTGAACCTATTGAAGAAGTTTGGTATGGAAAATTGCAGAGAAGCTTCAAATCCACTTGAAGTTAATCATAAGCTCAGTAAATATGATGGTGCAGAAAACAAAGATATGAGGAAGTATCAGTCACTTGTGGATAGTTTGATTTATGCTACACTAACAAGAAATAATCTTAGTTATTGAGTGGGAGTTTTTTTCACAATTCATGCATTGTCCAAAGGATCCACATCAGATTGCACGTCAAAGAGTTCTCAGATATATCAAAGGAACCATAAAGGAAGGATTATATTATCCCTTGATTTTAGATTTGAAGTTGAGAGCCTACAGTGACTCAGACTGGGTAGCTAATCAAGATGAAAGAAGATCAACTCATGGTAACATGCTATACATTGGTGATAAGCTTGTAAGTTGGTGTTCAAAGAAACAACATACACTAGCATTATCATCAATCGAAGTTGAATACAAAGGACTTGTAGAAGCACCTAAGGAGGTCATATGGATCGAGACATTATTCAAAAGCTTGGGCATTAATCAAGGTATACCTACAATACATGGAGATAACATGAGTTCACTTTATCTTGCACCAAATCGAGTATTTCATGCAAGAAAAAAACATATAGAGATACAATATTATTTCATGAGAGAAAAAGTAATGGAGAAAGAAATTGAAGTGGAGTACATTTCTAAACCGGGTCAGATAGAAGATATAATGACAAAGAGCTTGGATGGTGTGAAGACCAACAGATTCAAAAGCATGGTAGGATTAAAAAGAAAAGAAGATGATATGAAGAAACAAAGAATGTCAATTAGTGATTCAGGGGGAGTTGTTGGAGAACCAATCACAAATTGGACATAAAGTTGAAGGTCAAAGTCTAAGAAGAAAAGCACATGCCTATGTCAAGGGACAATTTCACACATGTACTATATTTGTAAAGTTAGATTTAACTTTAGTTCTAGAATTTTCAAAAGTCATGAGATTGAGAAAATCTATATAAGTTAGTTTATATCAACTAACGCAGAGAGAGAGAGAGAGAGAGAGAGAATGTGAGGAGTTCATTTTGTATGACTCAGAAGGCGTTGGGCTTCTCTGAGTGAGAAAACACCTGTAAAGCTTTTGAGTTTCCATAGTTATTAGAAGAAATAATAAAAGTTCTGTGTATGAGACTCTCTCCTCCATCTCCATGCTTTGCCTTTTGTGGTAATGACTTCAAAGCTTCGAGTTTTCCAAGAACCTCGATGCCTGGCATCGAGTTTGAGCTGATAAGTTATTCTTCCCTATGCATCATATGTTGGTTTATCTTGTTAAAATCATGAGGTTGTTGGAGCAATCCAATGGCATTGAGTTTTAGCATAAAGTCGATGCCTAGCATCGAATCTTATTGGATAAGTACTTTTCACAATATACATGAAATCTTGGTCAATTTCTATGCTAAAAAAAGTGACTGAAAACACACCAATTTGATGCCTGGTATCCAATTCTGGCTGCAAGTTGATGCTAAGTTGAAGACTTTTATATTTAGATAGGTGCTTTTACTAAAACAAGCAAGATTTCTAGTTTTGGTAGCTCATATAGGTTCGAATTGTGAAGGCCATAACTTGGTGTGTAGTGGAAAGTTTTTAGCAACTAATAGCTTGTTCAAAAGCTCTCGTGTTCTACTTATCCTCTAGCAAATAATCATGGCAAAATATTATTTGTGCTAAGATTAATAACCAAAACATTGAAGGTATGTCATTTTAGTGATTGAAAATTTTTGAAGAAGCAAAGTTCTCAGTTTAGGCAATCATTTCTCAAAGTTTGGAGAAGCATTGAGTTAATGGTGACCATAGAGGTTGTCTAGTGTCACATTAATTCATTTCTTGTGATGTTTCATACATCAATATTATAGTTGATCATGAAAAAGTTATCAAGGACATCAAAGAGAAGCTTGGGAAGGAGTTCAAGATCTCACACCTTGGAGATCTAAGGTATTTTTAGGCACTGAAGTCATATACAAGGACAATGGTATTTGGCTTATGTAGAGGAAATATATCTTCGATGTATTAAGGAAGTATGGATTCATAGGTTGCAAACCATTGAGCAATCCTATGGAGTTGAACATAAAATTGACTTCAATAGAAGGTAATAAGTTTAGGATCCATGTTTTATAGGTCTATAGTTCGCTCATTAAATTATGCCACCATAACAAGGCCTCACCTAGCATATATAGTTGGTGTGTCATCCTAATTCATGCACACACCTAGGGTTCCACATCTACTTGCAACTAAGAGGTACTCAAATATCGCAAAGGTACATTAAATGAAGGTCTATTCTATCCTTTTGAAGATGAATTTTAGGTGAAAGCCTATACAAATGCTCATTGGACTCAATCCAAAGAAGATATGCAAATAGATATGCAATGATGCTTGGCAGGAGGGTCATCTCTTGGATGGAAAAAAAGCAACACATAGTCTCCTTATCTTCCATAGAAGCTCAACATAGCACCTTAGCTCAAGCTAAATGTGAGATTACGTGGCTCAAGAAGCAAATGGTTGAACTAAATTTGCAGGTTAATCAATTTCCAATCATGCATAATAACATGAGTAGTGTAAACCTATCTACCAATCCTATGTTCCATTCTAGGAGCAAACACATGGAGGTACACTATCACTATATCAGAGAGAAGGTGCTAGCTAAGGAGGTTAAACTGCAACACATAAGTATGAAGGAAGGACTAGTGTGCTGGCATGTTCACCAAGAGTTTGAATTCAATGAAGCTTACAAAGTTCAAGAAAGGGCATTGGACTTTTGGAACTAGGATGAAGACTTTTGGAACTTGAATATTGCGGGGTAGTGTTGAAATTAAGTCTTTCAATCTTAGTGCATTATTGGACAACTAGATGGATTCCACAAGGGGAAACAATGAGCAAGACATCAACATGAGAAATTGAGTTCAAATTTGAATTTGAAAGCCCCCTCACAACAAACATGAGTCATCTATCACACTTAGGTGTGATAAAGCCTATAATCTAGGAAATGTGATTCTTTGAGTTCTTTAATAAGCTAGTAGATCCCTTGCTTAGCAAGCCCCATGCTTGCTTGAGAGGTTTCACTCAACTTTGTGTAGCTATATCTAGCTCACAATTTTTTTGTGTATGAGCTAGATAACTTTGGGTGTTAAGCAAGGTTCCCCTATCACATCTTATTCACTTATTGTAATCTTTATTCTTTTATAAAGCTATCTTTGTCTCCTAAAGTTTTCTCAAAGCTCATGTTCAATCTCTATATATTCTAAGAGAAACAATTCTAGAAGTTAGTAGTCGTCTATGTGTGTATGCCTAGTGAAGACAATATCTTGTCTATCTTGGAGGAATTGGTTCTCACAATAGGAGTGATAATTTTGAGTTAGATAAATTACATTAGCAAGTTCATTAAGTTTACTTTATGCGTTCGAAAACTCTTGGGTTCAGTCCTCAAGAGTTTAGAGAACTAGTAGTTTGAGTGAATAGTGGTTTTGTGAGTGTGCATGTACGACCACCTACTTAATATTCTCCATCATTATGCAAGTTAAGAAAAACATTTTATGGGATAAAGCAAGCCCCAAGGGCTTGGAATAATAGTTTTTTGACTAATTTTAAATACAAAGGTTTTGTAATAAGCAATTGAGATCCTTCACTCTTTATTACAAGGACACATGGAGAAGTCATCTACCTTTGTGTATATGTAGATGGTAATGATGTAGAAGATATTAGAAGGATCAAGCTACAAATGAAGGAGGATTCAATATCGATGATCTAGTGAAGCTCACTTAATTCCTTGGATTGGAAGTGGTATACACAGAGAAGGGTATGTATCTCACTCAAAAGAAATATATTGAGGACATGCTAGCCAAGTCCAAAATGGACAATAGTAAGGTTACACGTACACCCATGGAGGTAAACTCAAAGCTAAGTGCTCATGAAGGTGAGCTAATTGAAGATGTGACAAGCTATCAAAGCTTTGTGGGAACTCTAAACTATGCGATAACTCACTAGGGTAGACATATGCTATAGTCTAAGTGTTCTACACCAATTCATGCATAAACCTAAAAAGCCACACTTGAAACACACTAAAGGATTTTCAAATACCTGAAGGGAGAAAAATGAAGCTCTATTCTATTCCTATACATTTGATGTAGATATAAATTTACTCTTTGATGCAAATTGGGTAGGATCAAAAGACAATAGAAGGATCTACATTGCTCTCTATTTAATGGTAGATTACATTGCTTGGAGTCTATCATCTTGTCAAAGTACATTGGATTTAGTACATGATCTTATTATTTGATCTATTGATTGATTTATGAATATAAAACTCTTTTGACTATGCCTAAAAAGTTTCATGATCATTGGATTTATACACATTGATTTATGAATAAGTCTAGGTGACTTTGTTTGTGCATCTTCATCTTCTTGAAAAGTCGGGATCATCCCCAAACTTTTTATGTATATTGCTCTTAGTATAGTCCAAAATTCATGAAATAAAATGGAATAGTTCCCTCAACACTTCACTTTAATGTGTGCAAAAGGTATTGGGTCAATCTCAACCAAGATATGATCTTTGAGTATAACTTTGAGTACCTTTTCCCACA
The DNA here is from genome assembly GCA_020310875.1 of Ceratopteris richardii. Lineage (NCBI taxonomy): Eukaryota > Viridiplantae > Streptophyta > Polypodiopsida > Polypodiales > Pteridaceae > Ceratopteris > Ceratopteris richardii. The sequence goes on along the minus strand of CM035410.1, from coordinate 36,124,570 downwards.
AATAGAAGGTTTTTTCATGGTAACAAGTACCCAAAAGTTATCTATTTGACATAGAGTTTTGAGAATCATGTTCCAAAGTACCATATTGGTATAAATGAATATATACATATTGGTATAAATGAATATATTGGAAACTCAAAGAGTCTACTAAAATTCTATGGAGTTATTTAGGCTGGTCTTGAGCAAGTTTTTTCCATGACCTCTCATCTTTATGCACTAGCCATCACTCCTCACAAAATGGATGAACAATAATGATTGGAAGTGCATTGTTTGCATTAGACAACATGATTCAATTGTGAATATCAAGAGAGTTTGTAATCAATGCATCTGTAGAAGAGAAAACTTGAGGCATCTCCTCTTCTCTTGCCATCAAAGTTCTTTTTGTAGTAGGGTCTCACCTGAATTCTCAATTTGTGACATTAAGCTCACTAGAAGCAAGATTTTCTTGGTGAGGAGATTGAATGCTTCTCTACTTTTGGAACACTGTTGGGAGTGAAGAACTCTAAAAGTTTTGGAAAAAAAATCAGGTACAAATTTGATTAACATTGGAGTGAGTGGTTGATTGAGAATTCCTAGGCTTCCGAGGTAAAATAACTCTTAATATTAAGAAATGCTCCCTCCTTGTGTTCTAAAACCACAACATGTTTGTTATTGAAAACAATAAGAGGAAACGTAAGTGGGATCCCAACAAATGGGACCAAAAGGTTTTAAGCCTTCTTTGTAACTCTCTCTTTACTTAAAGCTTACTTTGTTGAAAAATCACGTGTAGCAATTTTGAATAGAATTATATTCTATGTTTAAAGGCCATTGAGGATGAACAACAAGTATAGATATCAAGCTAGTACTAGAGGCATCTAAATAGACATATAGAGCAAGAAAAGAAGAATGGATAAGAAAAGACCAAAACACCCTATTCATCATATCACATACAATTTTGAATAGTATGCTTGGACATGTACAAAGTTTGCATACCAATAGAGAAGTTTGGGTATATCTAGAAAGATTATTTGAAACTACCAACAAAGAAAGATAAATTAGAGTCATTGGAGAGTTAATAAGAGTGAAGAACAAGCTACTTCAATCAAACAATGATCACATTCTTGAGATAAACTCACTCAATGAAGCATTAGTGTCTATTGATGCAAGTCTTAGTGAAGATGTAAAGTTTAACAATATATTAAATGTATTAAAAGAAGAATAAAGGTGGAAGTCGTTCATTACATCAATCATGACTTGTGAGAACCTAATATCCTTTGAAGTTTACAAATTCTCATGATGATTAAAGATGTCACCATACAAGGTGGAAATTCTTACTGTTCTCTAAGAGAAAGTGAAGATTAAGAGAAAGTTAAATAACAAGACTTGATATATAGAATGGTTGCTCAAACCATATTACTCATAATATGGATTTGTTCCTCAATTTACATAAGCCAGAATCAAGAGTCACCGTTGATATAGGAGATAGTAATGAGAATGAGGTTATGCACATGATGACACCCACGTGATGCACATGAGACTTTCAAAAATGTTTCTTTTGTTATTTTTATAACAAGGAACTTGTTTCCAATTTTTCAAATCAAAGAAAATGGGGTAAAAGTGGGTTTTGGCAATAAGCATTGGAAAAATTGTTAACAAGAGTGATGGGATTTTTTTAATAAGAGGACCAAAGATAAAATATTATACATTTTTGAACTTGAAGTTCTATAACATAAATAAAATTAGTCAATTGAATTTATGGCATAAGAGATTAGGATATATTAGTGTTTTTCGATAGAAGAATAGTGTAAATAATTCATTGATTGAAGGTTTAAGCAAAACTACCAAAGTAAGATTTAGATTACAATTTTGAGGTACACTAGTTTCCTAATAGGTAAGAAGTACTTCTTCAAGAAGAAGATTGAAAATAGAGCTATTTTGGATTATTCTAAGTAATATATGTTGTCCATCTCAAAAAGATTCAATGGTATGTAATTCTTAGATAAAGTATACTCCTATGGTTTAAGATTTTATGGATTCATAAAGATTGATTATCAGTTAGAAGATTGAAGAATTGGTTTGGAGTAGACGTGATTCAAGAAAAGGTAGAGGAGGAGAAAATACATGAAAGGATGATCATGGAACTTCAAGTAGTTTCTTCAACGCTAGAAGAAGGGCTACTACAATGACAATCAAAGACAAAGAAATAAAGGAAAAAAAACAATCGTTACATATATGGAAGGAGTGGACACCATGCAAAAGCTTGACATAAAAATACGAATTACTATGGTGGTAATAGAAGATGAGGCTTATTAAGAAAATGTAAAAAGAAAGGATTATTATAATTCTCTTCTTATGAATTATGAAAGTGATGTATGGTATATAGATAGTGGTCATTTTAATCGCATGTCTCATGTCGCTTCAATTTTCAAATATGATAGTCCTTTACATAAATGTCAACATTGAAAAAGGAGATGATATAATAGAAATGATTATACATGTTGGAGATTTTCGTATGCATGATAATCATAATAAGATTTTTTTGAAGGGTGTACTTTATGTGCCAACCATCACCAAGAACCTGATGTCAATTGGACAAATGGTAAAAAAATTACTATGAGTCACATTTAATAATGTTAATTGCTAGAGGTCAAAGGAGAGATATATTACTAAGATTCAAAGTAAACCTAAGAGAATATGTTCTTTATTCATTTGGAAATGTGAAAATAGCATCGATTAAGTTTTGGCATAAGAGGATTGATTACATTACTAAACAAAGGCCGAAAGAGTATCAAGAAAGAATCTTGTTGAAGGAATTTTGATCTTACAAAGAAACACATGAGATATGTGTGAGGCAGTAGGATGTCATTCATTCATAGGTTGCTAGGGCTCATACACTCACGTTTGGGGACCTAATAGAGAAGTATTTTAATCTCTTATTGAGAAGCAAATGTGGATATGCATAAAATTCAAAGATTTGATGGAGGTGCAGATTATTTGTATGGAGAATTATATTATTTAATTTATAGTGAAGGTACAAAAAGAGAGGTGACATGCAAGTATGCTCCACAATAGATTGGATTTGGAGACAAGAGAAACATAGTGATTGGTTGCAAAAGCTTCAAGAGGCATGCTCGATGAAATGAAATTATTGAATTTATTTTTGGCACAAAAAATAAGAAATAGTGTGTTCATACTCTATATAGTGGAAACTACAAGGATTTTCTCAATGGCACCTTATGAGTTATGGTATGGAAGGAAGCCAAGTATCAACCATCAAAAAGTATCTGGATCTGTTTGTTTTGTACATGTGTTTGCTTTTGTCTTAATTCTTGTCTATACTTGATATAGAGGTGTTCCTAGATCAAGATAGAATTGAAATTCCAGACTATAACGGTCTCGATCAATGGTATCAGAGCAAAGGAGCAGATCCAATCAAGGGATTGAAGATAAGATCCCAAATGCTATAGATTATCCAATCGAAGTTGAAGCAAGCATTGAAAGGCTAAAGTTTTTTATAAGAACTCTAGAAGGACATTCAAAAGGATCAAAAGAAGTAAAGAAATTCTTTGAAAGGTACATTCCATAACTATAGTATAATTATTTATCAAGATAGGTAACAAAACGATGGGGGAGAGCATTCAAATAGACAAGCTTGATAGAAGAAGAGAAGCCACAATTTGAAGATCCAAATCTTCAAACTAGGGAAGAGCTTGTAGAGTTGAAGAATTGGATGAAGAAAGATGCTCAAGATAGGAACATTATCTACATGGCTATTAATGATTACCTCCTGTCACACATCATAGGGCAATAGAGTGCAACTGATATATGGAATGCTTTGAAAGAACTTTTCCAAAATACAACCAAGGCAAGGAATGTCTCACTAGGGGCTGAATTTACAACCTTTAAAAAGAAAGCTTCATACTCAATTTTTTATTATGTAACAAAGATGAAAGATATTATAGATTGCTTAGGAGTAGTTGATGAAGACATTGAAGAATACAATTTAGTAAGGTATATCCTTGTAGGATTAAGAGGTGATGAAAGATGGAAACCTTTCATATTGTCAATTGAATTATCATTTCCTCATTTCACTCTATATGTAAATCAATTGTTAAGACATATGCTAACATTTGAGTAGGATATTAAAGGTGAGAATGAGAAAAGTGCAAGTCAAGCAATGTATTCAAAGGAAAAAAAGAATTTTAAAGGAAAACAACAATCAAATGAGGAAGAAGGTACCCTGAATGAAGCTTACTTGACTAAAGGTAAAGGAAGTACTAGAGGTAATCGAATGGGTGGAAAAGAAAAGGACATTGGGAGAGCCTGTTGGATGTGTGGCAAAACAAATCACTTGTCCAATGAATGATGGCACAACACTCAGAATAAAAAAAAATATAGTCAGAATTTCAATCGAGAAGGACGAGGAGGTAGAAGCAAAGAGGTAAATTCAAAGGAAGAGGTGGTAGGACTACATATGGTAAAGAATGTGGAAGAAACTTCCAAAACGAATGCTACAAATACACCTATTAAAATTTTGCATCAGACCAACATGAGGACTCAACTCTGATCATGAATGCTACACATGAAGTAACAAGTGTAGACCAAAGAGTATTCTACATTGACTCAAGGTGTAGCAATCGCCTATGGCAACATTGCCTTGATGAGTGACATGGAAGAAAAGGTGCATGGACACATAGTTCAAACAAGAGATAAGACCAAACACAAAGTAAAGAGCATTCAATCTGTGAAGACAAAGAATGGGAGTACACTAGTAAGGTACTCTACGTTCCCACAATTGCAAAGAATTTAATTAATGTAGGACAAATTATTGGAAAGGATATGAATTCAGATTCACTAATGATGGAGTTTATGTGGAAGATACAAATCAAGGATATTAGAGTATTTTTGTAGGTCAAATAGAAGGAAGGTTCTTTACTCTGAAGGTACAAGGTAAGGTGGGACATGCCATGTTCACTTATGGAAGCCAAAAGATGAGTAAATTGGACATATGGGACAAAAGGCTAGGTCATTTTTAATAAAAGACATATATAGGACATGGTAAAGAATGGATCAATGATAATATTACCCAGCATCCAAAGTCAACACATGATATAAAATTGTGGGGCTTTTCAAATAGGTAAAGATCACAAAAATCATATAATAATGAGGGATTCATGCATACAAACATTCTTGAGTTAACACACATAGATGTGTGGGCTCCTTCAAAGGAGTATAGCATCAATGGATCAAGATAATATGTTTTTTGTAGACAATGCAACAAGATTGATCACGCTTTATGTGATCAAGGACAAATCATAAGTATTTAATACATTTAAACACTCTCATGCTTATGTAGAAAGGGTTATGGGCCAAAAGCTCAAAAGATTGAGGTATGATGGAGAGGGATAATATTTCTCCAAATTTGATGACTACTTGCGAATGCAGGTATAAAAAGAGAAGTAACATGCAGTTAATCTCCACAAAAAAATGGAGTTACAAGGAAAAGGAATAGAACTCTTGTGGAGTTCGCTAGATTCATGATGAAAGAAAAGAACTGTTCCAATTACTTATGGGTAGAGAATGTCAACACTGCAATCTATCTTGTGAATAGGTTACCTTGCAAAGCCTTGGATGGTACGACTGCTCATAAAGCATGGTGGAGTAAGAAACCTACTCTTGATCATTGAAAAATATTTGGATGTCTAGTATATGCTGATTTTCCCTTTCAATTAAGACATAAGATAGAGCCCAAGGTAGAAAATAGTATGTCTTCATACAGTATGATGATAAAAAAATGAGTTATAGGTTGTGGATTCCATCCCCAAAACGATTTCTTGTTTCAAACGATGTGACATTTGATGAACAATGTACATGGTATGCAAGTTCAAATAATACTCATGTAGGTTTTGAGTGAAGAGAAGGAAAGGAAAATCAAAGATGTAGATGTATAGAGATGAAAGTGATGATGATAGATATAGAAATGAAATGTAGACTGGAGATGAAGATAGACCAATATTTGATCTAGAGCATAATGAGGTAGAGACTTCAGGAAGTGCAATAATAAGAAGTTTATCAAGAGAAATAAACCTATAAGGTATAGCTATGCCACTTCTTATATTACAACCAAAGACTATGCATACATGTTTCAAACAGATGAAGACCTATCAACAAATGCAAAAGCTAAAGGTAAAGAAAATTGGGAAAAAGCAATGAAGGAAGAGCATGATGATCTACTTGAAAATGATACATGGGATTTCGTAGCTAGACCTAGGAATGAAAAGGTAACTCGATGTAGATAGGTGTATAAAACAAAAGTATTTTTAGATGGAAAGGTGTATATATACAAACCTAGACTAGTCATCAAAGGATATGCTCAGACACAAGTTGTGGAGTATGATAAAACTTATAGTAAAGTGGCTAAAATGTCAACCATTAGAACATTGATAGCCATTGAATCTTGTAGAGGATGGAAGTTACCACAATTAGATGTAAAAAATGTTTTTTTTTAATGGATATGTTGTTATACATGGAGCACTAAAAGGGATATAAAGATGGAACAAATTGTTTGTGCATGCTCAAAAGAGCTTTGTGTGGTTTTAATCAGGCCCCAAAGACTTGGAGCTATAGGCTTGTGATGTTCTTGAATGAACTTAGATATCAAGCTTCAAAGGTAGATAGTAGCTTGCTAGTGATAGTAGCTTTGTGTGGTTTTAATCAGGCCCCAAAGACTTGGAGCTATAGGCTTGTGATGTTCTTGAATGAACTTAGGTATCAAGCTTCAAAGGTAGATAGTAGCTTGGTACATAAACATTTGTATCTATGTTGATGATATTATACTTAGAGGAATAGATACTCAAGGAATTAGAAAATAAAAAAGAAAATGGAAAAAGAATTCAAGATAAGTGACTTGGGAAACTTATCTTATTTTCTAGGTATGGAGATCATTTACACTCAATATGGAGTGTACATTAACAAGAAAGGTATTTGAAGAATCTTCTCTTTAAGTTCAACATTGAAAATTGCAGACCTTCAACAATCCCATTGGAGGTAAATCATAAGTTAAGGAGGTATGAAGGTGAAAAACTCAAAGACATGAAGATGTATCAAAGTTTAGTAGGTATTCTTATATATGCTACCTTGACAAGACCAGATCTTTCATGTGTAGTTGGTGTTCTACTACAATTTATGCATTGTCCTAAGAAAGCTCATTAGATTGCAGCTAAAAGAGTGCTAAGATATACTAAAGGAAATTCTAATGAAGGATTGTACTATGCTTTATTTTTTATTTTAGACTTAAAGTGTTTAATGATGCAGACTCGGCAGGTAGTGGAATTGATAAAAGATACGCTAGTATTATGATTGGGCTAGTTATGCTACATTGGAGATAAACTAGTATCATGATGTTAAAAAAAGCAACACATAGTTTCTTTATAATCCACACAAACTGAGTATAAAGGCATGGTAGAGGCTGCAAAAGAAGTCATATGGATGAATACTTTGATGAAAAGTCTTGGAGTTGAGCAAGGTGTTCCAACCATACATGATGATAACATGAGTTGACTTTATTTGGTAGTTAACCTTGTTTTTCATGCAAGAACTAAACACTTTGAGATTCAATATCACTTCTTGAGGGAAAAGGTACTTGATAAGGAGATTGAGGTCATGTGAATTCCAACAAAAGAATAGGTAGTAGATATGCTAACCAAGACTTTAGATGGACCTAATTTACATAGGTTCAAAGAGATGGCAGAAATAAAGAAGAAGAACAAAATCACAATTAGTGATTGAGGGGAAGTTGCTAGTGCAAAACAATCATAAATTGGTTCTTATGAAATATGGATAAAGTCAAGGAGAAGTTTTGTTGCAGACGAAGGATCAAGAAGACTGAAGAGAGTCATGAATAAAGAGCTTGAGATATGAATGTGCATATATTCACTTTAGACGATCCTAGTCATTGTACAATAGTTAGAAGTAAGTTAGGAAATTAATAAGACAAATGAATATCAATGTGTTATTTATAATTAAAGTACATTGTGGCTATATAATGTTGGGAGAGGATGGTTGGATGCACTCAGAGATTGAGTAGGTGCTCCTAAACCTGCTTCACACCAGCCCTCTTTGACTCCAGGAATGCTTAGTACACTTGATTAGCTTCCAAATGATACCAAGAAAGTATGTATGTACTTTGCAAATGATATGTGTAATGATCAAATCAAAACAGACTACTTGAGACTTCAAGAATCCAAGAAAACTTGCTATTTTGGTATTGATACCTGCACACTTACAATTGATCAAATTCCTTCTGGAAATATTAAATTAGCTTAACAAGCTACCATTTGCAAGTGGAATGAGAAGAAATGACAAACTATACTCTGAGAAAGAAGTTTAGCAAAATTATATGTACCCCCGACTTTTTAGGAACTCTGCAGAAGAATACCAGAGACCACTTCGAGCAAGATTTCTCCGAGATGGCTGATCCAATGACCTTGAAATTTTGTAGGCATGTAGTATGCTTGGAGCACACTCAGTATGACCAGCACACTTACAATTGATCAAATTCCTTCTGGAAATATTAAATTAGCTTAACAAGCTACCATTTGCAAGTGGAATGAGAAGAAATGACAAACTATACTCTGAGAAAGAAGTTTAGCAAAATTATATGTACCCCCGACTTTTTAGGAACTCTGCAGAAGAATACCAGAGACCACTTCGAGCAAGATTTCTCCGAGATGGCTGATCCAATGACCTTGAAATTTTGTAGGCATGTAGTATGCTTGGAGCTGGTTCCAATAAGCTTTGAATCACTTGATTTGGTTCAGTAGGCACTGAGATATGCCTCTTGGAAGTTGACAGACTTGGAGAAGATAACTCAGAGAACACAGAAGTAATGAATGTAACTCTTTCTATTAATTCACATGAATGTACAATCTCATTGGCTTGATAGATGTAGCCTAATGAGTTGGAGATGTGTAGGCTATGGTATAGCACTCACACACTCAATGATCACAGATGTTAGCCCTCGGGAATGGTGCTAGACAACCGCGACTTTTGACTTACACTTTTTATAGGAGTTAAGTTGAATTTGAGTTTGAATTCAAATTCAAATCTCCTATGATCACTCCACTAAATGTAGGGAGATATTCTCTCCATTAATCAACTACCTTTTTCCACGAATCTATCAAGTAGGTGTGATTACATGAGATGCCGAGTCATATAGACTTTTACAAGAAGTAAAATGGTAAGAACTTATAAGCATAAGTTCCTATGGTTCTTGCTTCATGTAGAGATATCTTTCAAGGGTTCCAAGCCAAAGGTGAAGGCTTGAATTGCACCAACAGCTCCCCCTCAAGCCAAGCACTTTGGCTCAAGTCTTCATCTTCATTCTTCAATCACATCCTGCAATCCAATCATGGATTTGAATCTGCATAACTTGTTTCCATCCAAAGCTTTAGTAAGTAAATCTGCACACTGCATATTAGTGGACACATAAGTCAATTGAATGTCTTTGCTTAGCAACTTTTCTCTCACATAGTGGTAATGAACCTCTATGTGTTTTGTCCTAGCATGATATATTGGATTAGCTGCAAGGTGAAGAGAACTTGTGTTGTCACCAAAGATAATTGGAGGTCTAGTGTATAGACCTAATTCTGTATACAAAAGCTTCAACCAGATAGCTTCTAGAGTGGCATTGGCTAGCCCTCTATACTCTGCTTCAGTGGATGACAAAGCTACTGTAGGTTGTTTCTTGGCTGACCAAGAAATTGGTTTATCACCTGCAAAACATATGTATCCTGATGTGCTTCTCCTATCATCCTTGCATCCTGCCCAATCTGCATCTAAATATACTTTAATGTCAATATCTGATGTATAAGGAAAGTACAAACCATGGTTCTGAGTTCCCTTTAGATACTTCAAGATCTTCTTTGCTACCTCTAGATGAGGTACCCTTGGTTTGTGCATGAATTGGCTTAGCACACTAACTCCATATGCTATGTCAATTCTGGTTAAAGTAGCATAATTCAAACTACCTACCATGCTTTGATATCCTGTAATGTCTTGTATTTCATCCCCTTCATGAGCACTTAGCTTTAGGTTGACCTCCATTGGAGTACTTGAGACTTTAGCATCCTGCAAATTAAACTTCTTCACAATGTCCTGTACATGCTTCTTTTGAGTGATATATATACCTGAATTAGTGTAGATTAACTCAAGACCTAAGAAGTATTTCAATAATCCAAGATCATTGATCTTGAACTCCTTCATCATCTGTCTTTTGATGCTTCTAATACCATTTACATCATTGCCTGTAATGATGATGTCATCAACATAAACACACAAGTAGATTACCTCTGTATTACTCCTCTTTATGAATAGAGAAGTGTCTGCTTTACTCATCACAAATCCTTGGTCTTGGAGATATGTTGTCAACCTGTAATTCCATGCTCTAGGTGCCTGTTTCAATCCATATAGAGCCTTCTTCAATTTACAAACATAATTTACCTTCTTGGGATCTTCATAGCCAGGTGGTTGTGACATGTAGACTTCTTCAGATATCCATCCATTCAAGAAAGCATTCTTGACATCTAATTGGTACATGTTCCAATTCTTGGATGCAGCTACACTCACTAGTACTCTGATTGTTGGCATCTTAGCCACAGGAGAAAATGTCTCCTCATAATCAATGCCTTGGGTTTGTGCAAAACCCTTGGCTACCAACCTAGCTTTGTACCTATTGATTGTTCCATCTGAGTTTCTCTTTAGTTTGTAGATCCATCTGGATCCTATCACCTTCATAGAGTCTTTCTTGGGTACCAAGTCCCATGTGTCACTCTCCTTGAGAGCCTCCATTTCTTCATCCATAGCTCCTTTCCATTCTGGTTTGGTGATTGCCTCTTCATATGTACCTGGTTCTTCATTCAACAAATCCTTTGCAAGATATACAGAATGCTTGGTTACAAGAGAAGTATCATACCCATATCTGATAGGCTTCTTACTTTCTCTCTGAGATCTCCTCATTGCTTGAGTTGAGGATTCTGGTATGTCCTCTAGCTTCTTCATTTTCATCTTCCCTTTGGACTTCCATGCCTTGAATTCCTCAAGGTTAATTGTATCATCATCATCTGAGCTTGATTCTTCTTTCTGGATTGGTTCCTCCTTGGTGAGCTTTGGGAAATCTTCTTCCATATCATAGGGTAGACTAACCTTCCTGCATTCATTCTCATACCATGAGTCATTCTCATCAAAGATGACATCTCTGCTTACCTTGAAGCCTTTGTTTGTTGGGTTGTAGAATCTGTATCCTTTTTGGTTCAAATCATAACCAATGAAGATACATTTTTCAGCTTTAGGGTCTAGCTTTCCCCTTACCTGTGAGGGAATATGCACATATGCTACACAACCAAAAATTTTGCAATGATCCAATGATGGTCTCTTACCATGCCAAGCTTCATAAGGTGTCATGCCATCAAGAGACTTTGATGGCAACCTGTTAATGAGATAGGTGGCAGTAGATACACTCTCTGCCCAAAGATAATTTGGTAATTTCTTTTCATTAAGCATAGACCTAGCTGTCTCTACAATGAGTCTATTCCTTCTTTCAGCTACCCCATTTTGTTCAGGTGAGTACCTTGTGGTTATCTCCCTCTTGATGCCTCTTTCCTGCAAGAAGTCTTCAAATTCATTGGAGAAGTATTCACCTCCTCCATTTGACCTTAGCCTTTTCAAGCTTCTTCCTGTTTGATTTTCAACAAGTGCAAGATACCTCTTGAAACAATTAAACACTTCATCTTTATGTTTCATAAAGTATAAGATAGTCCACTTGCTATAGTCATCAATGAAGGACACATAGTACCTTGAACCTGAAATGGAGGGATCCTTGCTAGGTCCCCAAACATCTGTGTATACCAAGTCTAGGTAGTCTTCATGCATGAAACCTTTCCTTGAATAGGGCAACCTGTGAGACTTACCAAATTGACAAGCACCACACTTGTAAAGCATGTGTTGCTTGGACACATTAGGTATCCCAAGCACACATTGATCCCTGCACATTTGCTTTAGGGTTCTTTCACCTATGTGACCTAACCTCTTGTGCCATATTTCTAACTCTGAAAGTGTTTGATCCTTGTAATTGTATAAAGCAATGTTCTTGGTGTCTTCTAGCTCAAAAGTAAATAATCTACCTGATTTTTCTCCCTTGGCTATCCTTCTGAATCCATGTCTTGGGTCCTCTACATATGCTCCATGTTGAGTGAACCTGACCTGCAAACCTTTCTCCACAATCTGACCAACACTCATTAGGTTCTTGGTAATGGTTGGTACATAAAGTACCCTGCTCAATAGGTTCTGGTTTCCATCACAAGTTTTCACATTTCCAATCTTTACAACAGAATGTTTAGTGTCATCACCTGTCTGTACCTGATGTTTGCCCTTGGGTTCTTCCAAATCAGAGAGTAGTGCCACATTACCAGCTACATGGTTAGAACACCCTAAATCAATATAAAATAAATGATCATCATTTGTACCTGCCTTGGAGGTCATATTCATGATCAATAGGGAGTCATCTTGCTCCTCTGTGTAGTTGTTGTAATCTCTTCTATTACTGAATCCACCTTGGTAGTTACCATTGTGGTTGTGGTTGTAATTGTTGTTGTACTGATTGTTGTATCCATTGTAGCCTTGGTGTTGGTTGAATCTACCTCTACCTTGAGAGTATCCACCTCTTTGATAGCCTCTTCCTCTCTGATTCTTATAATTTCTGTAGCACTCATTTGTGGTATGGTTAGATAATCCACAAATGTTGCATGGTGATGAGTTGTAGGGTCTCCCCCTACCTGACTTACCTCCTCTGCCTCTACCTCTTGAAGATCTACCTCTCCCTGCATAGTTAGCTTGGGAGGTAGAGCCTTCTTCCTCTTGCTTCTTCCCTTTACCTTTATCCTTAACTTTCTTATCAATATACAGAGCAGAAGGGTTATTACCTTTTGATTGATCTCCAGCCTTTGTAAACTTTGCTTCATGTGTGAATAGTTGGCCCATGAGAGTTGTGAGATCTGGGGTATGCATGTCCATGTAGAGGTCCATTGCAGTGGTGAAGCTTTCCCACTTATCATCTGCCTTGAGTCCATTGGTTACTTGCCTTACTATTTGTTCCTCTTCAATCTCCTCTCCAATGCTTGCTAGTTGGTTTGCCACATCCTTGATCTTGGTCACAAATTCTGAGACTGATTGCTTTGGTTGCTTCCTAAGGGTTGTGAATTCAATCCACAATTGATTCTTTCTGGCTCTTGTGTTAGAAGAAAAGTATGATGACAAGGTTTCCCAAGTCTCTTGGGAAGTCTTACAATTCCTTATGTGAGGTAAAAGGAAATCAGATATAGATTTAAGAAGATAAGACCTTGCCAAAGCATCTTTTGCACACCATTGGTTGAGCCTCTCTTGTTCATCCTTGGTGGGTAGTCCTCTAGCTTTGAATGAGGGCAATTCCTCATCTCCTGATATGAATCCAAACAAGCTTCTTCCTTGTAGATAGGTCTTCATCCTTAGAGACCAAGCTTGGTAATTGTTCCTATCCAATTTGTCAATGAATGAAGGAAAACCATCTCCCATTGTTACCTTGTTTGCTCTGATACCATTGTTGGGAGAGGATGGTTGGATGCACTCAGAGATTGAGTAGGTGCTGCTAAACCTGCTTCACACCAGCCCTCTTTGACTCTAGGAATGCTTAGTACACTTGATTAGCTTCCAAATGATACCAAGAAAGTATGTATGTACTTTGCAAATGATATGTGTAATGATCAAATCAAAACAGACTACTTGAGACTTCAAGAATCCAAGAAAACTTGCTATTTTGGTATTGATACCTGCTCAGTCTTTCACTCAGTATGACCAGCACACTTACAATTGATCAAATTCCTTCTGGACATATTAAATTAGCTTAACAAGATACCATTTTCAAGTGGAATGAGAAGAAATGACAAACTATACTCTGAGAAAGAAGTTTAGCAAAATTATATGTACCCCCGACTTTTTAGGAACTCTGCAGAAGAATACCAGAGACCACTTCGAGTGAGATTTCTCCGAGATGGCTGATCCAATGACCTTGAAATTTTTTAGGCATGTAGTATGCATGGAGCTGGTCCCAACAAGCTTTGAATCACTTGATTTGGTTCAGTAGGCACTGAGATATGCCTCTTGGAAGTTGACAGACTTGGAGAAGATAACTCAGAGAACACAGAAGTAATGAATGTAACTCTTTCTATTAATTCACATGAATGTACAATCTCATTGGCTTGATAGATGTAGCCTAATGAGTTGGAGATGTGTAGGCTATGGTATAGCACTCACACACTCAATGATCACAGATGTTAGCCCTCGGGAATGGTGCTAGACAACCGCGACTTTTGACTTACACTTTTTATAGGAGTTAAGTTGAATTTGAGTTTGAATTCAAATTCAAATCTCCTATGATCACTCCACTAAATGTAGGGAGATATTCTCTCCATTAATCAACTACCTTTTTCCACGAATCTATCAAGTAGGTGTGATTACATGAGATGCCAAGTCATATAGACTTTTACAAGAAGTAAAATGGTAAGAACTTATAAGCATAAGTTCCTATGGTTCTTGCTTCATGTAGAGATATCTTTCAAGGGTTCCAAGCCAAAGGTGAAGGCTTGAATTGCACCAACATATAAGTGAATCAAGAAACTAGAAATTGAGTGAGTTTATTGCCATAGTAAAGATAGATGTGTTAAAGGAAGTCAACAGATTTATATCTCAATCTAATTCACATTTCTCACACAATGATCACATGGACCAAGAATCCTTGTACATAGATCTAAATCAATAGTAAAAAAAGGTTATGGTTAAAGATTTGTGTCCTAATTCATTACATAGTGTGTGTATGATTCATAGAAACATCCACATGTTAGTTCTCTGAAGTGAAAGCACAGAAACGGCACATCTCATCCATTGATGATTTGGTTAGATCTTAGTGATACGTGTAAAGTTTTTAATGTTTTAGCATTAAAATTCCAATTTAGAGATAAAAAATCTATGGCTAAAAGCATTCTGTAAACCAAGTTGTAGTCTAGGAGAAATATGTGTTAGAAGTCACCTATGCCAAAGTCACCATTTTTGGACATCAGTTTCAGGCAAACCTTTGTTCTTAGTGATCACATAGAAATTTGACAAGTGTAATTAAGTGTCTATTGAACCTTAAGGTTGTGAAAGGATCATAGAAAGGTCCGTATATAATATTAATTTTTAAAACTCATGAAATATAAAGGTAACGAAGTCGACTCTTGAAGCAGACTTCTTGAAGAAAGACAAAAGTTTAGAATTGAAGAAGGAGATAGATGTCAATCTCAAAGTGAGAAATATTTGAAGCATTTCTGTAAAGTCTTGTTTGTACCTGATATAGAGGGATTTTTAAATCAAGCTAGACTTGAAATTGGAGATTAGAAAGGTCTCCATCATAAACATCCTAACAAGGTATCCTTATGAGTCACCTATATATATTCATTATTGTTTTATGAAAAATGTTGTGCAAGAAGAAGAACCTATGTTTTATGTTGCAAATGGTCTTGTAACATTAAGGAAATAATGATGGTCTTGTACTAACATATAAAGTTACTTCTATCTAGTCTTGCTTTTCCCAAGCTAGGTCCAACTTGGAGGTTTGACCAAGAGAAGAAAAACCTATCTTTGACCTTCATGAGATCATGGTGGAGCTTCACTTGGTCCCATATGTCCTACTTTAGTTGTTAGCTCACAAAATGGTTGGTTTTTATGCACTAATGTGGGTCTATTTGGCAGGAAAATACGTTTGATTTCAGGTACTTGAAGAGTTGATTTGATGATTGATGAGAAGTATTTGGAGATATTGGTAAAGGAAAGCAGGGCTATCGACTATGAATTATAATGAGAAGTCAAGCATGGGCTGTTTGAGCGCGAAAGGACAAGAACTCGAACAAGAAGAAATTGTGAAGAATGTTTCGATTTGGAGGATTCCGGTGATGGTGGGATCTTCTTATTGCAGATTGCAGGGATGTGGAGAACAGGTTTCACTTGAAAAAGGCCATTGTGCTTTTAAAGTGGAGGGTATTTGATCATCGAGGGTTCTGAGAAGCTGCTTCGCAGGGATTGAGCATGGAGAAGCCTCCTAAGAACATAGGAAATACTGACGTGCAGAGGAAATTAGAAGCGGCTTCGTTTCGAGGGGGGATGCTTTCTTATCAGACATCAAATACAATTGCTTGACCGATTTCCGAAAATTGATCTTCGACACATCGTTGAAAAAAAATTCACAAATGTGGAGGTGCTCAGCCATTCTGTTGTTCTCATCCCAAAGGCTGGTTGTTTTAATTGTC
Organism: Ceratopteris richardii; assembly: GCA_020310875.1. Taxonomy (NCBI): domain Eukaryota; kingdom Viridiplantae; phylum Streptophyta; class Polypodiopsida; order Polypodiales; family Pteridaceae; genus Ceratopteris; species Ceratopteris richardii. Next base: position 36,108,221 of record CM035410.1, on the reverse strand, counting down.
AGAGAATAAAAAGCCAAATTTGTAGCTTTCTGTTTTGTGTGCAGGAAGTAGAAACTTCTTTTGTTTTTTCCACAAATTGGGCGGCAGACTGTTACCTCTCTTTTCCGTTTTATGGTTTGTTTTGTTCTTCAGGGAATACTGGAAAAAGGGGAGGAAAGCCACGGAGGTCTTCTTGGGGGCGGTTGGCCAATATCAGAAAAAGTGGTATACATCGGGGGAAAAAAAAAGGTATTGGAGGGAAGCCGACGAGATTTTTTGTTTTCTTCGACTATTCTGTGGCAGACACTTGCGCTGTTTCTTCAATAGAAAAGATCAGATGTCGATGATTTGAAGGGGGTGCACTCAGTCGCAGATGAATGGTGCTAATGTTTAAGGCACTGATGTGTTTTTGGAAGGGAATCCTCAGATTTAAGGAGATCAATAATTGAGGAGAGAGGGATCATTCTTGGTGACGAGGAGGGAGCTCCTGTCGACTCTAGAGAGAGAGAGAGAGAGAGACCGGCTACTGTGGTCTTTGCGCACATCAAAAAGGAGGGGGGGTCGACAAAGAATCGGCAGAGAAGTAGTCTGTAGTGTGGCAAAATAAATCAGCAACAAAGGTAAAGAGGATCATCAGAGTGAATAGGAACTGCGCACCGAACTGAAGCTTGGGAGGATAGGTACGAGATCTCCATCCTCTGCGGTCTCTGGACAAGATAAAAAAAGTGTTGCTCACTTTTATTGAGAAAACGTTGGTGCGTATATTCGGGGCTCAGTAGAAGAAAAAGGGAAAGGCATGTGGAATTGATGGTGAAGAAAAGAGGCATATGCCAGTCGGATGCCATGGACATGCAAGAACAGTGAAGTTATCACCTGTGTTCTTCTCTAAATCAAAGGATGGAAATTAGAAGATGAAAAAACTCGTTGGAGGGACATGTGCTGTTGCGCGCATAGAATTAGGACTTTCATTTTCTCCATAGGGGATGAAGACCAATTGCAAAGTGATGCTATGTATTTCATTATATTGAGAGTCGCACCATCTTCATCTGAAGACACATGACGCCTGGCATAGAAATGTTCATGACAGATGTAAGAAAGAAGAGAAAATGGAATGCTACTGTCCCTATTAGTTACTGAGCAAAATATATCGTGAAGAATAAGAGTTTCCAGACCCACAAGGAAGCTGCTGCAGATGAATTGAAAGATTGAAGGCTTTGGAATAAGAGACGAGGAGTGAGGTGATTGTATTTTCGAATGAATAATGCGGAGAAAGACAAGTTTGCTCAGATAAACTATCAGTGCAAGTAATGAAGTCAAACAAGCAGGCAAGGGAAAAGGGAGAGGAGATCTTTTGTTTGCTCTCTTATTCAGTTTCTAGCGTTCAAGATTAGGAGCTCTTCATGGTTCTGCGTTTCTCCCAGGCTCTACGGGTTATTCATTCAGTGAGCTAAAGTGCCGAGGAGGTCTCTCGGATTGGTAAAAGAAAATGAACACATTATAGAGGTGCACAACATCCATGATGATCCATCCGGATATACAGGTTCTATGAGACGAACTGTGAGCAAATAGAAATCTGAAAGAAGCATGATTTGTATGAGTCTTGTACATCGGATTCTTTAGTTTATCGACATGTACATCCCCTTTGGGTGTGACTTCTGTGATGCAATCGAAGGCTGTTGATGAGTCGGATTGACTTCTATGATAAAATCAAAGGTTGTTGGTGAGGCAGACTGACTTCTGTGGTACAATCAAAGGCCGGTGGTGAGGCAGAGGTAGGAAAAGTGAAGACAAAAGCGACATAAAACACGTTCCAACAGGTTTTTATGAATAGTAAAGATTGGCTTTGTAAGTTAGATTTGAATCCATTTGACAATAACCGTGTGCTGTTGTGTGCTGTTTAATGCTGCATTCTTCATATCTAAATTCGGCTTGTTGTTGCAACCAGATTTAGAGCATCTTTCTCTCATCACATATCATTGCCTCATATATTTCTTACAGTTATATGCATTGTTTATAACGGGAGTTGCAATAGACCACCAATGTGCTGATCGTTGTATGATCCACTTCAAAGTGTTAACTTTTCCTGTTGTTCTAAATAGCACAGCTCAATAGACATAGATACTGTGAGAATAACATGAAAGCTGGATTTTTCCTTGTCTTCGAAAGTAATAAATAAATAAGGGAAATTTTGTGCAGAACTTCTGTGAGGATAACAAGAGGCGATTTGTTCGATGTGTTGACATTTTTTGGTTGACCTGTGATAAGAACTGCTCATGCAACAGTGACCTGTAATAAGAGTTGCACATGCAACAGATGAGGGCATCACTTCAAAAAAAAAAATCCATTGATTATAGAATGATGAGTTATGCGAGTTTCTCAATCCGACGTCATCGCTCATATAATATCCATTTGATGCATATGCTCATAAGTGTAGAGTTGAAAGTCTGACAAATATGACATGCATTGAAGAGCTTCATATGCTCGATATACGCAATGCATGCTTAATATTTATGCTACACAACATAAAAAGTAACCTGTTGAACTGTTTTTTAGAATGCAGGCTATTGATAGTATATATTTAATTAGATGTTCTGATTTGCGCATAAAAATAATGGGTGTTAATGATGGCTACATATATATATAAAGATCATTGCATTCACGAACTTATCGAAGTGTCAGTTCAACTGAGTTGTTGAGTTCTCTGATTGGATTCGTCTATGGTTGTATGAAGTATGAGTGAAATTCATTGAGAAGAAGTATCTTGAAACTATGAGGTGTTTGAATTCACCAATGAGAAAATGACTAAACTTCTTAGGAATTGATCGCGGATAATAAGTGAAACTTTTGAGACCTTGTATTAAAATATTTTCATCATGTTTTTGCAACATAATTGTCTTGATTCTACGCCATCATCGGAGCAATCCTTTCTTTTATCTTTTCCTATTCTTCCACCTATTAGTGACTTTGAACTTGTGAGTTGAAAGCAAAGAAAAATAGTTCTCTATCTTGATCTCAATAGATGAGTTCATATATTCCTCTTTGAATCGAAGACTTACATGGAAGATCTCCTACACTCTTCGTTCTGTGATTTTATACAATTCTGAAGTGAAATTCACTATGCTAAACTCTGTTTGAGCCCTTCGCTATCACTTGAGATTGCTCCAAGCACCGAACCTATGTTGTATCATCAGCGGTTGGCTTTATCCACCAAGGTCACCTTCTCGGCACTCAGTGTGCACCCCTAAGCGCGCTTGAACCCGACCACAGCGTGTGAGAGGGTGTATAAGTGTTGGTGGGTGCATGTGTGTAAGAGGAGAACGGAAAGGAACAGAGGGAAAGGGGAAGTAAGAGTGCATGAGAGTGTGTGAAAGCATAGGTATGTGTGAGAGTGAGAGAAGAGAGTTTGCTCAAAGGTAACCACTAGAGTTGAAGGCCCCTTAGTGCAGGTATTTGCCCATATTTTCCCGCGGTACATCAGATTGAAATTGTGGATTTAGGGCGATCAAAACTAACCTAGCATCAGAAAGTTTAGCCAAATACCATTGTGTGTGTGCACTTTCCCTTGGACTAAGAGGCCCAAACATTTTGGTGCGTTTGCCGGGAAATAGCTTGGCACGTCTCTATAAGAGAGTGCCATAGGTTCGCCTAGCGCCACATGTTGGCCGAGCTTGCGGACTCCAGATCTAGTACATGAGCGAGGGGAGCTCATCCTCAGGAGCAACACAGACTCAAAGAGAGGAACGCGCTCAGAGAAGAGCCCTTGAAAGAGAAAGGAGAAGGTGGGAACCGCCAGGTGAGTGGACCTCGATTGGCTCAAAGAAATCAGCCAAATACATGTACTCCCGTAGGAGAGTCGCGAATCAAGTGCGGAAGTTTGAAGGAGGGATCCTGAGGCCATGTGCACTAAATTTCTGGGATCGAAGTGATATTGACATCACACCTCTGTTCGAAATGGCTCAGCGGATTTCGGTTCACTTGGGGGACTTCACCAAGTTCTCAGGTACTTGGGACGAAGATCCGGATAGTTTTATCCAGCTATTTGAGGTTACCTGTGAGGCCAATGATGTAGTTGACCAAGATCAAAGGTTGAGAATTTTTTCGGCTATTCCCCGTGATGAGGCAGCCAACTGGTATGGGAATCTGACACCACAAGAGCGTGAAACTTATCAGATGTTCAAGGAAGCCTTCTTGGCAAAGTTTCGACGACAAGGCTTCCAAGATAGATTGGCCCAACAAATGGATTATTTGCGACAGGGAGTCAATGAGAGCATCCATAACTACATTCAGAGAATGGAGACCTTGGTAAGAAAGATGGGCGCAAATGCCCCGAACGATGAGACATTGAAGAGAAGATTCATTTTGGGATTGAGAGATCCTACGGCACAGCAGCATATCAGCTTGACAAGACCTGCGACTTTAATGGATGCTAAGGAACAAGCGAGGCTTTGGGAGGAAGTCCAATTATGCCATCAAAGGAAGATGGAGCTCTTATACGAGCCAATGGGAGGCCCAGGAAACATACCAATGAAAGATCCAGGCCAAGGAAGTCCTGCATTGACGACCCCAGCTTTTGTAGTTGCCACTAGCACGCCAGGCGAGGTAAAGCCTGCGCTAACTGAAGAACGAATATTGGAGTTGGTCACACAAGCTATAAAAGCAGCCACGATGACTCAGGAAACATACACAGTAAAACCAGAGGTAACTACAAACCCCAACCAAGTGTTTAGATCGAATACATGGTGTGGAAAGTGCCATGGTTACGGCCATTTAGCTTTAGAATGCCCTACCGTCTCAAGAGTATTTACAGATAGGTCGCCCCCTAGAATGCGTTGCACTTTTTGTGGAAGGACAAATCACACGGAGGACCGATGTTACAACAAGAGAGCTTATGAAGAAAAGACCATGAAATGGGGAGATACAAGAGAAAGACCTTACACGGGATTGCCCGCTCAAAGTGTCCCACCTACATCTCGTTGGGAAAACAGACCGACTTATGGATATGGTGCTCAGGGTCAAGGAGGAGACTATTCGAGAGGAGTCGCACGTGATCAAAGAAGAGAGGGTCCAATCCAGTGCTGGAGATGCCATGGCTTTGGCCATACTCAATCTAGATGTCCAAACGAAAAGAAACCAATTGATTATACCCCACTATGTAGGTATTGTAGTGGAGAGGGCCACTTTTATGAAGATTGTCCAAAACGAAGAGCTGCCGCCAGCAAGGAGAAAGGACCAGTAGGGTCCTCGAATTATGTTGATACTCAGATGCATTCCACAGCGAGAGCTCAAGAGCACGTTCCTACGATTGGAGTAGTGTTCAAGACACCGAATCCTCAAGAAGGTTCTAGCTTGTCAATGCACTTCGTGGATGCTTACCGGGTCAAGAAACCACATAAAGATCCAACTGTGGCAGTAGTCACAAGGACCCAAGAGTATTCAAAGAAACATCGAGAAGGCGGAAGTGAAGAAGGGAGTCAAGAGAAGATAGCTGAGCATGGAGCGGTAGAAAACCAAGTTGGAGGATTTGATGAGCAGCAAGAGCTTGAGGATGGGGAAGAAATTGAGATCCTTCCACCAGTGACCAAGGAGTTTGTGCCAGGCATAGCACCATTCCCTGAAAGATTAAGAGCTCCGAAGTATAGGAAGGAAAAACAGAGTTTTGAGGAAGTGGACATTGTAAAGTTGCTCGCGGACACGGAAGTCATGTTGGACATTGGCACATTGCTGAAATGTTCACCTGCCTATAGGAAACAATTCTACAATGAATATATTAAGAAACCGAGAAAAGCTCGAGATAAAAAGAGACAAGATAAAGATGTCCAAGGGATCATTCAAAGTATTACGACGCAAATCGATTCGAATGCTCCAGCTGTGACGGTCGAGATTAAAGGGTATGCAGTCCCTGGCGCTCAGTTAGATAGTGGAGCCACAGTCAACCTTATGACTGAGTTCATGATGAAAGCTTTGGGCCTCAACCACATGGAAGAAACTCCGATGTCCTTGAGAATGGCAGATCAAACACAAGTGAAGCCTGCGGGTCTTTTGAAGAATGTAAGCACAGTTGTGGGCGGTCTAGAGTTTAAAGTTGATTATCTGATAGTAAGACCAAGGACCTCAGAGGCTACTTTCTCGATCCTACTTGGACGGCCATGGCTGGTGCAAGCCAAATGTGTGCACGATTGGCGCACATGATTTATCACAATTGGACCAAAGGTTTGATCGAATACAACTTCAAGTGTCTCCAAACTTGACCGGCAAGAAATCGACAACAGCTGAGGATAGAGAGCAGAAAGCAAAGGAAAGAGTCAGACAAGAAATGGCACGGGTAAGATTTGCATTGCGCACGGAGACTTCCAAGGACCTTTCACAGGATGGATTTAACTTGCAATTGGCCAACCTCCAACATGCGAAAGTGGGCGAGTACAAAGATCCACTATGTTACAAGGATGACTCAGACCAGGAGTTGTTGGGATGGTTGACACATACAAGTGAATTTGAGTGCTACATGTTGAGTATAGACGCAAAGGAAAGCAAAGCTACTCAATCCCTGGAGAAGGGAACTTCAAAAGAAGAGCTGAAACTGGAGTTAGCTCCGACAATGGAAGTGCAACAGTTGAGAGAAAAGGTTAGAATGCTAGAAGCAGAGCTTCTAAGGAGAAGTCGAAGATTGGAAAAGGAAGCAAAGAGTAAGACTAAAGTGTCGAAAGCCATTGCAAAAGCTGAATTAAAGAAATTGGGTCTGGTTGAAAAAGAACAAAACAATGATTTACAGGCCAACCATGCACGCGTGATCAGAGAGCACGTTCCAATCACAACGTCATCAAGGAATAAGGAATGTTCGCGAGAAGCTCAGGTGGAAAAATGGGAAGTTTTCCAGAAAAGTTCTTGAGCGTGGGGTCAGAGCTACCAGACGAAGTACGAGATTGCATTAAAATGGCACTCAAAAATTTCAGCAAGGCCTTTGCATGGTCATACAGTGATCTGAGAGGAATTGATCCCCGAATCTGCCAACATTATATAGACTTGGAAGAAGGCACCCGACCAATATGTCAACGACTTAGGCGGACAAATCCAGTCTACTCGGAATTGATCAAGTTGGAATTGACTAAGTTATTGGAAGCAGGATTCATATATCCCATCGCATCCAGCGAATGGGTATCACCGATTGTAGTTGTTCCGAAGAAGAATAAGAAAATCCGTATTTGCATAGATTATCGTAAGTTGAATGAGCGCACAAAGAAGGATCACTTCCCCTTGCCGTTTACTGATCAAATCTTGGACAGAGTAGCCGGCCATAAATTGTACTCATTTTTGGATGGTTTCAGTGGGTACAACCAGATCCAAATCCATGAAGAGGATCAATCAAAAACTACTTTCACCACGGAATGGGGCACATACGCATATCGTGTGATGCTATTTGGATTATGCAATGTGCCGGCCACATTCTAGAGGGCAATGATAGCTGCATATCAAGACTATTTGCAGGATTGGAAGGAGATATTTCTCGATGACTTTCAAAGGCAATGATGAAAACATGATGGAGAGGATCGAAGCTATTTTAAGAAGAAGCATTGAAAAAGGCATCGCATTGAATCCTGAAAAGTGTACATTTGGAGTACGAAGAGGATTGCTTTTGGGACATGTTATTTCCGAAAAAGGGATTGAGGTTGACGAGGATAAAGTGGAAAAGATCGGACAACTTCCACCTCCTCAAAACTTGCGGCAACTCAGAGGATTCTTGGGACATGCGAATTATTATCGACGATTTATATTAAATTTTGCATCCATAGCGGCACCACTGACGAATCTTTTGAGGAAGGACCAACAATACCAATGGACTAAAGAGTGTCAAGTCTCATTCGACTCGATCAAAGAGAGATTGATAGATGCACCGATTTTGGTAGCACCCGACTGGACGAAAGAATTCCATGTGCATACCGACGCTTCTCATACTGCGGTTGGAGCAGTACTATGCCAAGCCGATGAAAAGAAGTTGGACCACCCTATTTATTACGCAAGTCGCAATTTGAATAGCACTGAGAGGAACTACACTACAGAGAAGGAATGCCTCTCGATGATCTTTGCGATAAACAAGTATCGACATTACCTAATGGGAAAGCATTTCACATTTTATGTGGATCATGAAGCCCTTAAGTATATCATTAATAAACCCGAGCTATCAGGGCGATTGATGAGGTGGATGCTACTCCTCCAAGAATTTCAGTTCACAGTGGTAACCAGACCAGGCAAAGCGCACATATTGGCCGACCATTTATCTCGAATAGTTAATGATGAGCCAATCTATGGTGTGCCCGATGATGCTCCTGATGGGCATCTATTCCAGGTTGATGCTAAAGTACCTTGGTATGCCGACTTGGTGAATTTCTTGTGCACTACTAAATATCCGCCAGGAGCAAGCAAGAGAGAGAAGCAAAAACTGTTAGCATTGGCGAAGCATCATAGCATCATTGGGGGGCAACTCTATCGATATTTTGTCCATGAGGGCATTTATCGGAGGTGTCTCGAGGAAGAAGAAGTACCTCTAGTGTTGAGGGCTTTGCATGATGAACCCTGCGGTGGGCATTTTGCTGGTGAACTGACGGCAAGAAAGGTTTTATTGGCTGGGTATTGGTGGCCAACGCTGTTCAAAGACTCGCACACATACTGTAAGAAATGTGACAAATGCGGCCAACGAATGGGCAAACCCACATTAGCACATGCTGCTCCTCTCACACCGGTGCTTGCTCTTAAGCCCTTTGAGAAGTGGGGAATTGATTTTGTGGGGCCTATTGATCCTCCCTCACGAAGAAGATCCAATAGGTATATCTTGGTCTGTACTGACTATGTTACCAAGTGGGTAGAAGCCAAAGCTCTGAAGACTGACCGAGCTGTTGATGTAGCTAAATTTTTGTACGAACAAATCATCACCCGATTCAGATGCCCGTTGGAAATAGTGAGTGATAGAGGAACCCATTTTGTCAACGAACTGATCGAAGAATTAATGGAATTATATAAGATCAAACATAGAAAAAGCACTCCATATTATCCGAGGGCAAATGGACAAGTGGAGGTCACCAACAAGGTCCTTGAACAGATTCTGACAAAGACAATAGCTGTGCATAGGTGAGACTGGGATGAGAGACTTTTGGAAGCTTTGTGGGCGTATAGAACATCCTACCGAGTGACGACTAAGAGCACTCTGTTCTCCCTAGTATATGGCAAGGAAGCCATCTTTCCCATCGAAAAAGAAGTTCCGACATTAAGAGTGGCCATCGAGGCCAGGATGGGAGAGGAAGAGTCATTGAAGGAAAGGTACATACAACTGGTCAAGCTAGAAGAAAAGAGACTCATTGCATAGCAAAGTTTGGAAGCTATTCAGAAGAGAGGTAAAGAGAGGCATGATAAGAATCAAGACCTATGCGATTCAAGAAGGGGATTTGGTACTAGTCTATGATAGTAAATATTATAAATTCCCGGGGAAGTTACAGGCAAGATGGGCAGGACCGTTTAAGGTGGTGGAACTCAATTCCAATGGTTCCATGCAAATTCAAGATTTAGGAGAAGAATATGCTCCCGTGAAGGTTAACGCGCTTCGAGTTAAACCATATTTCAAGTGATATTAAGACGGGAGAAGCCAGATGAGATCCAACGGAAGGACGTAGTAGACTCCTTGTACATACATGTATAGTTATATATATATATATATATATATATATATATATATATATATATATATATATATATATATATATATATATATATATATATATATATATATATTATATGCGCATATGTTAGTTATGATTTTTGTTGTCATAAATATTATCCTGTGCTAGCTCAAGAATTTTGGACTTCTAATATTTTTTGTGTTATGCAAAGACTGTTAGGAGCTAAGTAACAAAATGGCAGATCAAATAACGCAACTCTACTTGTACGAGCTAAGGATATATTTCTCGGACCAAACATTCACCCACATGGACATAGATGTCGACGACTTTGAGACGGAATATGATGTTGAGGAAGCGCATTGGCTGGTATGCTTTATAAACCAGGGTTTGGATGTTATGTTTTATAGTGTTTTGAGGAATACCTGACCCGACATGTAAGATGGGCGGGGGATGGATATTACTATTTCGACCCTTCGAGGGAAATGCCTAACGAAGAGAACGATATCACTTGGGCTTGGGCAGATGTGTTGACCATAGGAAGTGATGACGAAGCTCCTGAAGTTGAGCCTGACTCGCCCTAGGGAAGTCGTGGGGATGCGAGTACGATGAGAGGCTACATGAGACATCCCGGAGACCCACATTCTAGATCGTCTAAGGATAGGTACAGGAGGGACTAAGGCATAGCTGGTTGTAGTTACCTAGTGAAAAGTCCAATCGATGAATACATATGTAGTGTCTGTAATTGAGAGAATGGAGTGAAGAGGTGGTTGATGTGTCAAAGGCTGGAGTGTATATGTTTGCATGCATGTGTGGGAAAAGTGGGGAAAATCCCTTTCTTCCTCTCCCTAATTCTCAGGACTTTGGTAAATTAATTAACTATGAAAAAAAAAGAGAAGAAAAAAAAAAATTTGTGTTGAGGTGATCGTACCAATTCGCTATGGTGGGCTAGTAGGTGGGTGGATTTATCCTAGTCGGGTGGTTAGGACCACGAGCCGCAGCTAGTTTCGCCATAGGCTTGTGTTGGCACACAAAGCAACAGAGGAATCATGCACGATACGGCAACAAGGTCAGATCATTTTTTCCCATGGGTTATGTACAACTCAAGTGATTTTAATCACTACACAAACATTGTAAATCCCGTTTTTGGTAGAATAGACTCCATTTTGTGCAAGCCGAGGAGTCCTCGAGCTTGAGGAGTATTAGAAGTACCATCGTACCAAATTTCATAATTTTTAGACTTCGTTTGAGCCCTCAAATAAGCCCTGGAACCTAATTTTTAACTAGGCCGGACACTAGGTCTGGACAGGGCCAAAGCTAGTCAAAAACTATAAAAAGAGCTAGAGAGCTCATTTTTGAGGTTAGATTGTAATTGAAACAAACTTGTAAGAGCTTTTGAAAGTAATCTAAAGAACTCCATTGATTCTCTCTCTTTGTCTTGCCGTGTGTGCGCGTGTGTGTGTATGTGTGTGCATGCTTGTGTGCTTCTCACTCACGCACTTGTGCCGCCACTTGCTCGAGGTCTTCATACCATCCTCACGTCTTCCCGGATTGACATTAAAGGAGGTGCTACTCATCACTGAACTACACCAAATTTTGGCGCCGTTGCTGGGGATCGAGCTTTGAGGACGAGCGTGTGATGGTAATACGTAGAGTTGACGCGTTGGAGTCGTAGGTATTTTCTTCACTCTCATCGGTTTTCTTTTACTTTCTTCACCATCTTCATCATCATCATCACCATCTCCCACGTCCATCTCCATCATCGCGAAAATTTCAGTTTTTGACTATATCCCCATCTCCACCTCATTTCCCTCATTTCACTTGTGAGAGAGAGCGAGAGAGCGAATTTGCATGCGCTGTTTTTTGCATGTTTCTTGAGCTATTTTGCAGGTTTTTTGCTGTACCATCATCCCCAGCAGTGTGCGCAGGTACGACAGGCTCTGCACAGGTCCCGGGACGACAACCTCTGTCTATCGCGACAGACAGAAAATCTTAACATTTTGTGAATGCATGATTAGCACTGTAACCTACACCTTGAGGGCACTCTAGATCACTAGAAGTTTTTCAAAAATTTGCGTTTTTTCAGTCTATCGCGACAGACACCGTCTATCGCGACAGACAGAGACCCACGACAGATAGTGTCTATCGCGACAGACAGCGTCTATCGCGACAGACACCGTCTATCGCGACAGACAGAATTTCGCGACAGATAGCGTCTATCGCGACAGACATCGTCTATCGCGACAGACAGAAATCCGCGACAGACACCGTCTATCGCGACAGACAGAATTTCACGACAGATAGCGTCTATCGCGACAGACACCGTCTATCGCGACAGACAGAATTTCACGACAGATAGCGTCTATCGCGACAGACATCGTCTATCGCGACAGACAGAAATCCGCGACAGACACCGTCTATCGCGACAGACAGAATTTCACGACAGATAGCGTCTATCGCGACAGACACCGTCTATCGCGACAGACAGAATTTCGCGACAGACACCGTCTATCGCGACAGACACCGTCTATCGCGACAGACAGCCCCCACGATAGATTGTGTCTATCGCGACAGACACCGTCTATCGCGATAGACAGGCATTTTCGGCAAAAAATTAAGGAGTGAATTTTTGGAAATTTAGGCTAAATTTTGGGCATATTTGCACTTTCATGTACTCATATACTTACGAAGGCCTTAGAAAATGCATTAAAACCCCCGAAAGGTTCTGTCTGTCTAGTAACCCCTAAACCCTGAACGGTCATAACTTTTGCATACGAAATCCATTTTCTGAGCTCTAGGGCTTGTCAGAAAGCTCGTGACGTATACTATACACCCTCAACTGGCTTTTATAAGAATAACGCGTTGAAATTCAGATAGGATAATTGGAAGTGACACACAGAAGGGTAGAAACACCAAGGGAGCTCTAGAGGAAATTTCTAGCAATACAAAAGGGGGAACAAGGGTCATTAAAAAAGTGTCTGAAATAAATTGTCTGTCAATGGAAAGGTCTACTTGGAGCTAATCTTGGGATTTATGCAGGCCTATTGAGAAGCAATTGAGAGTATTCAAGCAAGGGTGTTGCGCACGCTTGAGAATCAACTTCTCGAGCACTAAAGAGCAAGGTTCGGCAAGAAAGGTCGGAATATTCTCAACTCCTCTTCGTCAATTCCTAGCTTAGGCTAAGAACGATTAGAAGTAGGAGTAAGTCAGGGCGACGATAGGCCACTATCAAGTTGAAGACTACCTAAAAACTCAAGTTCAAGCTAAAAACTTAATCTCTGTACTGTCGACAACATAAAGGAAAGAACCTAACGTGGAACGATCAACCTGAAAGTACGAAGAACATTCAAGTATTCCTGACGACGTAATAACAGATAAGACTTTAAACACGAGGAATAACTAAAAAGAATCAAGTGACTGGTACCAATTGATCGGCAACGAGGTTGTACTCTGAAAAAATTGGGCTAATCCGTTAGGCATATGAACCTTAGATCAGGACGACACCTAGTAAGAGAGAGACAAAGCCTTAGGTCTTCTGAGGCTAGTGTCAATCACACTGCAAGGTCTTGGGCTCAACAGTTGAGTCACCACTCTCATTACCCTAGCTCTGAGACCAGTGAGTCAGAAATGTCTCAAGGCATGGACAGACCTACGGGAAGTTCAGGAGTGCCTTATTTGTACAGGGTAGAAGGCCCTTACAAAACACAGCTGGAATATCTTAGGACCAACCGACTAGGTGCTAGCATCTACGAGGACGGCCTAGGAAGATCCGTGGTCCAGATTAAAAACCCTGACCAATCCATAGGACTAGAGCACCCAGCTGTCAAGTTTGAAAATGGTGCATACCTGGACAAAGAAGGAACTATATATGTAGTCACTAGTCACCCTGATAGGACCGATGACTTTGGGAATGTAATCTCAGAAGCAGACTTAGGTGACCTGGAACAAGGGAACATGGGTGCGGAACCTAGAACCCCTCGAGGTAAATCAATTCTCACTAGGATTATCACGCCTGAGTGGGTCCCCCAAGATAACAAGTGCATAGATTTGCTTCTCAATCGAGAAACGGACGAAGCCTTTTGGAGGTATAAACCGGATCACCCAATTGATATAGGAACAATCATGATCTATGAGTTTAAGGATCCAGATAGCCCAGGTAGAGTGACTTACTTAGACCACACTTCGGAGAGGATCTTTGTGGTGACAGAAAATGATAGGCATGCTTACACTTGGAAGGGCGAATTCATTTTCCCCCAACCAAGATCAAATGTATCCTATGGTCACCCTGGAGCTGGAACATCCCAGGCTCATGGTATGCAAAGAGACAGAAGTAAAGATAGACCAGAAGTAAGTTTTTCCAATCCAGTGGGCAGAGAAAGAACGAGAACGGAGACGAATAGGGTAGAACCTGAGATGCTTAGAGCCCATAGGAACCAAAGAAATGTAGATGGATTCCCTCTGCCGAGGCCTAGAGAGCACACAAGAACTTTGAGACCCACCCAGCTAGTGAAGTCCATGAAGAATTACTTTGACGGCACAGGAGATCCCTATGATCATGTGGCGGAGTTCAAGCAAGTCTTGAGAGCTGAACAAGTGGAGGATCTATTCACGCAGTACAATGCCTTCGGTCTAACCCTGAGGAATACGGCACTTACATGGTTTCAGCCATTGGATGAGCGCCAGTTCAGGAGCATAGACCAACTCCTAGAAGCATTTATTATTGAGTTCTCCAAGAGTGGCATAAGACACAACACCTCCTCACTGATTCACAGCTTCAAGCAAACCCCTCAAGAGACTGTGAGACTTGCAGGAAGAAGATTTAGACAATATCTTGAAAGGTGCCCTATTTCGGAGCTACCCACATCTGCTAAACAAGTAGCCTTATTCCTTGACGGATTGCTGAGTCCAAAATTGAGATCCTACGTGTATCTGAAAGACCCTAGGACTATAGAAGAGTGTGTACGTATGTGCATTGACATTGAAGATAACCTAGGAGAAGAGCTAGAGCTGTCCAAAATTTACAAAGATTCAGATAGTGCATCTAGTCAATCTTCCACACAAGCCACATCAATTGAGGAACTTGCCGAAAAAGTAGCTCAGAAATTAGGTGTAACTAGCAAACAAATCCCAAGGTTTGCCCCTGTGAAAAGATGCTATACATGCGGTGGTGACCACATGGCGAATGTCTGCCCTATTATGGCTCAACCCCAAGTAAACCCTAGTAGCCAGTACTGCACCATAGAACGGAGATACACCAACCACACCGCACAAGATTGCCCATACAACAAGCAGGCGGTTAGGCAACCCTACCCTCAGCCCTACCAACAAGGCAGATACCAGAACCAGTACCCTCCACAACCATATGGCAGGCCACAACAAAATTTCCAACCTCAATATCAAAACCAACAAAGGCCTCAGCCTGTGCTAGCACAACAACCCCCAGCCCCAGCTAATGTGATCCCGGTAAAGTATACTGCTGCAGAAGAGAACCTGAATAGAGCTATAGTCCCTGTAACATCCTTGCTTTCTGAAAGTGACCCGAGTGACCATAGCTTTGATTCTACACATGTTGATAGCCCCCAGGCCTACTACATGCAGTCTCCTGAGCATGGTGAGTCCTATTATAGCGAAGAGACAAACGAACCTAGTTGGGAGTCAGATTACATGAACGTCATGTATGCAAACCCCAACCCTAGGCCTCAATCTAGGCAGGTAAGACCTCCATTCCCAAGAGGACTGTGCTACAGATGCCAAGGAGATCACCTCATTCGTGATTGTCCCTTGCCTCCACCTACACAACCCCAGTCAGTGACGATCCAAGGCTTCTGCCAAGATTGTGGAAAAGAGCATCTCTTACGAGATTGCCCAAAGAACCCCAGTAATATGCCAAAAATCACGCCCATCAATGTTATTGAGTTAGTGGTAGATTCCAGCGGAAGTGTTACTTCCACTGCACCCGTACAGGTAGTCACGAGGGCTCAAGCAGTGAAGCAAAACCAAGGGGTAGGCAAGGAAAAGAGCCCAGACACTAGCGATACTGAGAGCCAAAATAAAAAGAGAACAAGAGCTTGGAGAGATAGCCGCGAACGCATGAAAAGGCAATGGGCAAAGAAGATGAGTGAACTTGAGGAAAGTCTACGAGAAACCAAGGCTAAAATCATAGAGATCACATCTCAACCGCACTCTCACACATTCCCACTGCTACCATCCCCATCACTCTCCATCCCTCCACCCTCTAAGACACCCCACGTAACCCACCCACCACCCCAAACAGGATCAGTATTAGCTGATCCCACTCCCGAAGACATAGACATGATGCTTAAGGCATATCAGGCCAGAATCCAAGAAGGGCCAAACGTCACGGATCATGACAAGTGCTATCCTAGAGCTGACCTAGAGATAGAAAGAACCAAACTGTGCGCGAAAATGGTCGCACTGGCTCAGACTATGTTTGAAGCCAGTCGCCTTTTCAATTACTCGGGCTCAGCCAAAACGCAATTACACTTGGATGGATTCCTAGAGAAATTAGAGAGAATAATTGCAAGATCTGCCAAGGACGAAAAAAATCAAGAGAGAGAGAAATCAAGCAAAAACATGAACCATTACCCATCGGAAGTTTATGCGGCCAATTCCACTAAACCAGACAACTTCCCCTCCTTAGAAGGAATAGAGAGGCTAATTGCACAGTCAGAAAAGGAACCTACCCCTCAAAGAAAGGAAAGGGCAAGAGAACGGATAAGCCCGCCTCTTCAGGAAGCCCATGTGCCTCCTCAAGAAGCTTATCTCCCCCCCCAAAAGGCAGATGAGCCTCCCTCGGAAGCTCACGTACCTCCACAGTCTGCCTACATTCCTTCTCAGGGAGTGTATGAGCCTGCTCGAAAGAGTAATAGAATAAGCAATCCTCCCCAAGAAGCTTGTGCTCCAGCCATTTATGAGAGCAAGGAGAGAGCCAACGGAAGAATAAGCCCTCCTTCCCAGGTTGTTTATGCGCCTAATTCTACTGAGCCAGACACTTCTTCTTCTATGAATCGGTTTGCACCAGACTTCCTACGAGAGATTCAAGAAGACAAATGGGATAACGAAAGTGAAGTCGCCCCTCCCTTTGAACTTGTGGATGATGCACACGACCAATTCCCACAAGACATCCCATCCATTTACGGGGAACAGGAGAGTACTCAGTCTCATGAGAGATTGGACTTTGAGTCTAATTCCATACAGGAGCTACCCCACTTCACAGGTCCATGGGAAGCAAAGTCCACATGTATGAGAGCACCCACAGTCATGGTAAGGAACGACGACTCAGTCATACCTAGGAACACAGAGGTAGTGAAGAACACTAACGTGCAGTGTAATCTCAAGTTAAAAGAGCTACTCAAGGTTAGACCTGAATTATGGAAACATGTAGCCAAACAAGTACCAGAGATAGCAAAATCTCGTTCCCAGGTAGGATCCCATAGGACAGTGCCAGAAATTCCCTTGGATAAGATAGGAGATATGTGTGAAGGTGAAGAAGGGAACACCTATCTGCCCATCACCTACCAGGAGTACACCACCAAGGCAATTTTGGACTCAGGTGCAGGAGTTGCAATTGCCACAACCTCCTTATGGAAGCGTTGGGGCAAGCCGGCACTCAAGCCGACGAGAATGAAATTGCAGATGGCCGATGGTCACATAGAGAGACCCCTAGGATTGCTAGAAGGGATAACTCTCACCACTTGTGGTGTCGAGTTTGAACATAGTTTTGCTATATGTGACTTCAGCAAAAATCATGCCTATGAGATGATTTTGGGAAGACCATTTATGCGACAATTGCAAGTAGTACAGGATTGGGGAACCAACTCCTTGTATTTGCAACACTTGGGTGTTACGACCAAAGTCAATCTCAAGGATTATTCTCATAGAGATGTCCCTCCTATCCAGTGGAATCCCATCCATAGAGCCAAAGATGATACAAAATCGGTGCATTCCATAGGGTCTGGATCCGCATGGATGCATGAAGACACTCACTTATGGATGTGCAAGGTAGCAGTAGAAGAAGAGAAGAGAGAGAAAGCCAGAGAGGTAGGTGCGAAAGAAACCCATAGGTCAATCCAAGACCCAGCCTATGCACCTGTAGTTTTTCCAGACGAAGAATTTGAACCTCACGGTTGGGCAGAAATTTTAGCAACAATGGACGTAGCCATCAATGAAGAACAATGGACGCCTCACTGTGATGAGGATGGCTATGACATTTCAGTCTTCTCCATAGAGCCAATCATGGGAGAGGCAGTTCTAGAAGAATGCGAACCTAGCTCTGATGCATTTGAGGATGCAAGTGATTCCGATCTCGAGTCTATCATTATGGACCCACCATTTGCATCAGATGAAGAATACTTCTATGAAGTAGAATTTCAACCCCAGAGGCATGGAGAAGTTACAAATGACGTAAGATTAGCAACACATGTGAGCCCGAAGGAAGAAGGGAAGAAACGAAAAAAGAAAGAAGCCTCACCAGAAGAGGAAGAATCTTTGTTTGAGGTCCCCGAAAATTTTAAGAAGTATGAGATAGATGACAGGAGAGTCATGATAAGAATGCCTAAACGGGAGGCACAATCAGGAGAGGCCTATGATAACAAAGAAACCACCAAGAAAATAGTAGTGGCTATAGAAGAAGGAGAGGAGAGATGCACGTATATAGGCCATGACCTGACAGAAGAAGAAGAGCACGAATTGATTGCCTTGCTAAGAGAATACAGAGATGTATTCGCTTGGAGTTACAAGGATTTGAAAGGGGTTGACCCGGACATATGCTCGCACACCATCCCCATGACTTCAGACGCCAAACCCTCTAAGCAAAAGCCTTATACATATAATGATAATTACGCTGCTAAGATCAAGGAGGAGATAGATAGACTGGTCGAAGCTGGATTTATCTATGAAATTGAGCACACTGAATGGGTATCCCCCATCGTAGTGGTGCCCAAGAAGAATGGCAAGCTGCGTGTGTGCAGTAACTTGAAAAAGGTTAATGCCGCCACGATTCGAGATAACTATCCGCTTCCCATCACAGAACATCTCTTAGAAAGAGTGGCAGGCAAGGAAGTGTACAGCTTCCTTGATGGATTTTCTGGCTACAATCAAGTAGCCATAGCTCCAGAGGATCAGCATAAGACAGCCTTTGCCACAGAATGGGGCATTTTTGCTTTTAGAGTAATGCCATTTGGGCTTACCAATGCACCAGCTACCTTCCAGAGGCTGATGTGCCATGTGTTTAAGGAGTTCCTGAGGAAGAGTTTAGAAGTCTATGTTGACGATCTTTGTGCTCATTCCAATGTTAGACAAACCCATATTCCTGAACTCAGACAAATCTTTGACAAATGTAGAGAATATCAAGTCTGCCTGAACCCAGAAAAGTGCGTTTTTATGGTCAGGCAAGGCAAGATTCTAGGACACATAGTGTCAAAGAATGGCATATCTACCGACAAAGAAAAAGTGAGAGCCATAGCAGAGCTACCTAGGCCAAAGAATGTCAAGGAAGTACAAGCTTTCATGGGGCATTGTGGTTATTATCGACGATTTATACACATGTATGCTGTCATTGCAAAGCCCATGTACGGACTTCTGACAAACTTTGAGTGGATGGATGAATGTGAGAATTCCTTCCAAGAGCTTAAACGAAGATTATGTTCAGCACCAATCTTGACCACACCAGATTGGAATAAGCCATTCCATGTTCATGTGGATGCATCCAATTATGCCATTGGATGTGTGCTTGCACAACCTACTGGTGAAGGTAATATGGATCTTCCAATTGCCTATGCCAGTAGACAATTGAATGCGGCTGAACGGAATTACACCACTACAGAGCGCGAAGGATTAGGCATGGTATATGCAGTCAAGAAATTTAGACACTATCTGCTTGCAAATAAGTTTAAATTTTTTACTGATCATCAGGCATTGTTATATCTTGTAAACAAGCCATGCAATACAGGAAGATTAGTAAGATGGTTTCTCTTGCTAATGGAATATGATTTTGAGGTTGTGGTAAGAAAGGGTAGGACTCACTTGAGAGCAGATCACCTCTCTAGGCTCACATCAGGAGAAGCCCCACAAGGAGTGTCAGATGACCTTCCTGATGCTTACTTGTTCAATTTGGAAGTGGTGCCGCAGTGGGCCAAGCCAATAGTACCAGTATTGACATACGGGCCTAATCATCCAGTGGTGAACACACGGAATAGAGAGATCGTAAAAGCCCAAAAGTACCATATCATGGCAAGAAGCATGTACAAGCACACAGATCAAGGGATCTTGGCTTGTTGCGTAGAAGAGGATGAGTACGCTAAATGGTTGCAATTAGCACATGTAGGTGCGTTAGAGCAACACCATTCAAAGCAAAGAACTTTGCAGACTCTAAAGAGATTCGGAGTGCATTGGCCAACTATGGAAGCGGATGTCCAAAAGTTGTGCAAGGAATGCCCAATCTGTTGCACTAAACCACCTGTGGAACATGCCACTCTCTATCAAGTATCCATTGTGCCAGATTGGAGTGAACCTCTAGTATCATTCTTGAGGACAAACACATTCCCTCCAGACATGACTCTAGCTAGAAAAAGGAGTTTGGAACAAGAAGCCCAGGATTATTCACTCGTTGGTGATAATCTATACAAGCGTGGTAAGGATGGTTACCTGAGACTGTGTGTCCATGAAAGTGAGTATCTTAAGATCTTAGAAACTGCTCACCAAGGTGTAGCAGGAGGACACTTTGGACCAGATCGGGTGATCAAGGCAATCCTATTTGCGGGCTTTTGGTGGCCTACCCTTCACATGGATGCACATACCTATGTGAAACGGTGTGATGTCTGTCAGAGGACTCAGTATCCTATACTTTTGTAGGTCCTATTAATCCCCCAGCCAAAGGTTCTCATGCGGAATACATCATTGTGGCAACAGATTATCTCACCAAGTGGGTTGAGGTAAAAGCTACAACCAAGAACGATGCTCAAACAACTGCCAAATTCTTGTTTGAGAATGTATTCACAAGATACGGGCTACCTATAGAGCTTGTAAGCGATAGAGGCACTCATTTCTTGAACGAAGTGATTGAAAATCTACTCCAAGAATTCTTGGTAATACACAAGAAGTCTGCCCCTTATCACCCTCAAGCTAATGGACAAGCTGAGAGCACTAATAAGATTTTATGCAATGTACTGATGAAATTAGTGAACACTAAACGCTCTGATTGGGACAAACAGCTACACCATGCTGTTTGGGCATACCGAGTTGCCTACAAAACGGTACTCCAAGCCACTCCCTTTCAGATGGTATTTGGCCAAAACGCTGTGCTACCCTTGGACTTTTTGATCCCTACATTGAGAGTAGCACAAGAGTACGAATGGACAGGTCATGAGCTCTCCTCTAGGATCTTTGACCTTGAACGATTAGGAGAAACAAGACTGAGAGCTGCCGCAGGAATATATGCAGCCAAAAAGAGACAGAAGGCATACTTTGATGCCCACGTGAAGGATAAAGGCTTGAAAGCAGGTGATCTAGTTTTAGTATATACACTAAAACAACACGCTAGGAAGCTAGAAAAGAGAGGCTACGGACCTATGATCATCAATAGGATCTCCACGAGCGGAGCAGTACAACTAGCCACGTTAGAGGGTGATGTTCTCCCAAACTATATTAGCGGTTGCAGAGTCAAGTTGTATCAGGAACCCCTCACGGAGGAAATGCTCAGCCGACTCAACACTGCTAAGAAACGCAAAGAGGAAGAAAAGCGCATTCGAGAAGAGGCTCAAGCAGAGGCTTTAGAACGCATCAGAAGGATGAAGTTACGAAGACAAGGCCGAGATCAGACTAGAACAGTTGACCATGCAGATCAAGGATATCCCATGGCCATGTGTGAAGTTGCGAGAACAAGCTCGAATAGAATAATTGATAGACGTCCTTTCATAACCATAGACATAGGACAAGGAAAGAGTGCAAGGACCGTAAGAGCCTTGATTGACTCAGGTGCTGCCACTAGCGCTGTTAAGTTGTCTTACTGTCGAGAGTTACAGTTAACTGTCCATCCGGTGGAAGCATATCTCATAGGATTGGGAGGCGTGGAAACCCCTTGCATGGGCGAGGTGGAACTTCCCCTCTACATTCACGATGAGGCAATGACCGTTAAAGTACTAGTGTGTCAAGATGAGGATCTCACTGAACCTCTCGTCTTGGGTCAGGATTGGATCTATGACCAAGCAGTCAATCTAAACCTAAGTAGTGGACTTCTCCAGGTTTGGGTCAATCATAGTCGAGTTACAGTAGAACTAGACAATGGAGCACTCAAGGAACTAGGAAAGGCACAGACTCCTGGTCCTTCCAGGGGTACACATGAAGATGACCATGCTGTTCTTGTTCAAAACCCTGTGTTGCAGAGGAATGATATTTGCAAAAAAGGAGTCAGGGATGCAACGGAGCTCCCTTCTTTTCCAAAGGCCAGAAGGAGACAACAACCAAAGGCGGATCACAGGCACAAGAAGCAGAATACTACCTATGTCCGAGATCAAAAGTACCTGCGCAGCACAATGTCCCCGCAAGTGAAACAAGTGTGGGTGCGGAAAGGCGAACACCCAGTTGCACTCAAGCCAACCACACAAGCAAAGCCTCTTATTAGTAACCAACAACACGGCGCTAATAAGAAGTCTTTCAGAAATTCTTCTGCTAAAGTAAAATCTATTTGGGTGCCCAAGAAGTCGATGAAGGCAAGCCCACAATCAAGACAAATTTGGGTGCCTAAGGCTTGCTTGAGGGCACAAGTAGTTACGCCAAGGCCACAACCTATGCAGCATAACCCAACTACGTGTACAACTAGTATTCCCTCGTTCTCAACACTTAGGAACACACCAAGACCCAAGAGCATGCATGTAATCACTTATAAGTGGGTCCCTAAAAGGCCCCATTCCCAAACAGCGACACCGACACAACTCTCTAGAGTCTCTACGAAACCGAAAGCAAAGCCCATCCACTGCATTTGGCAGTCTAGGACCTGTAATAAACCCCCCGACCCCAATTTGTAAATTCACCCCCACTTACTAACGGCAGTAGTCTCCTAGGAATACACAAACATTAACTACACACACTGTCTTCGTGCACATACTAACCACTAACTCACCATCTACCTCATGTTAATGTGGTAACGGGGACAACAACGGATTTATTCTGTCCATTACGATGTTAACACATGGTTCTATATTCTCACAGAATCAGAAGGCAAGAAGTAAAATGGCAGAAGCGACAGGTTCGGGCTCACAAGTAGGGATACTTACTGCGGGAATTGATGTGGATAGTCTACCCGTGGACGTGCCCCCGACTGAACGACCGGTGGAGATGCAACACCTTCAGCAAATCCCGGTGCCAGACCCACCTACAGGGATCACGGAAAGAGTCCATGCCAATTCTCATTGGTTCAATGGCATGCCCGGTCCATTAGGAGAGGCTAAGTATATCTGGGAGTCTAAATGCGAGTATGACAGATCATGGGTGAGATTCCAATTTTTCTCCAAAGAGTTCGGGACTTTACAGAACACCGAAGATCTCCAGACCATATGGCAACGAGCAGGGTTGGCGGAATATTTTGAAGCCCCACTACCTAAACCCGATCTCCTCCGATGTTACTATTTGGTCTCCACATTACAAGCTAATGAAGATAAGGACCAACCCGGATCATTTGTTCTCCCCTCATTGCTGGGCAACAACAAGTTGAAGAGGTTTGAACTTACTGTGGAGTTGGTAAGCGACGCTTTAAATATGCATGGCACGCATGTGCCCTCAGAAAAGGACGCTCTCGTTCCCACCAACATGAAGGACAGGAAACTAGTGAAGCTGAAAGACATGGCAGCACTCACCCCAAATGTGTCCATCCCTCTCCGCATGTGCATGCAACATTTTGCCTTCCCCGGCCAAGACCGATTCACGCAACCACACAAGAAGATCTGGTTTGCTCTCTACTTGGCGGAAGCAGGTGCGTTACCTATTAAGCTACCAATGTGGATTATAGATCAGTTGTATGAAGCAAACAAACGGGCTTCTAGGAAATTAGTGGTGAACGGATGCTGTGCGATCACACGCATTATTTACCGATGCCTAGCATATGATGTCCCCATTGAACGTGCCTTAACTTGGGCACAATTACAAATGTTTAAAAGGCTCAAGACGTCCACACATCAGTCCAAGCGCATGAGGGGCGCGATCCCTTGTGTCCAGACAAGGGAAGTCCTGACTACTCCTGAGGCATCACCACTAAGAGAGGGCACTGTACCTCCCTTTACCATTAGGATACCCAGGTCGGAATCTGACACTACGACACAACCTACCCCATCGGCTCCTCCTGTTACCCCTGAATTCGAATTTGCTGCCACTGGAGAGGCTGAAGGACTGGACCCCCAGGATTTCGAAGCATTCCTACAAAGCACACAATTCTCTGATGTGGAGTTTTATTCAGAGGCAGAGGAGCAGGGCACATCCTCACGAAGAAGAAGAAAGTCTACAGACGGTAGACATGTCCATTGGAGTGACGCTCAGCAAAGTCAACAACACGGACACCCGGAAGAAGAAGAAGCGTATGAAGAAGAGACCACTGAAGCCCCAGCATATACAGCAGAACTCCGAAGGCTGTATCAGATTATGGAAAGAGTGCGATCGCAGCAGTTACTCACTGAACAGAGCAGCAGAGTACTTATGACTCAGTTGTTGGAAGAAGCGGGAGTTGATTCAGAGTACAGGGAAGGTCTCTTATTGATGGCAGAAACATATGGAGTTGTAGAAGCTGTGCGCACTGCCATTCAGAGGCCTTCAGTTCAATATGACCCACGAAGGTTCCAGACACGACCTCGCTCAGGTAAAAATATCCAAATTCCCGTTACAGTTGCAGAAGAGCCAACTACTACACCAACCTCCCAAACAGCTAGTCAACAGCACCCCGCCACCCATGAGGAGTCCACCGAACCACTACCACCTACTTCCCCACCATCACCTCCTAGAACAGAGACAGTGGAAATCCCATCGACCACTCAACCCACTGACCCAACCTTCATCTTCCGTACTCCCATCTCTAGTGCCACCCTATTCTCTACCATTGATAATCCAATCTTCGAAGCAAACCCCAACACTACACAATCCGTTGAACCCCTCCTAGAGCCTGCCCTAGGGCAACCATCCCCAACGCCCTCAGCCACGGGTCATCCTGACCCTAGATCCACATTCATGGGCTTCCCTGCTACCACACAACCCTTTCAGTCCTCCTCAAATTTACGACCTCAACCCCCGACATCCCTCTCTCCATTCCTACAATCCCTCCATGACCTCTTTGCCAGGGCTTTTCAACCAGGCTCTCAACCATTCCCTGTCTTTTCAGCTCCCCACCCCACTTCACATCTATTCACCACTTCCACACACACACCACCTACCATACCAATTTATATGGCAGGCCCCACACTAACACCCACTCCGGAAGGCATGGACATTTCACCACCCACGGCACCTCCACCCACGGTTTCACCTCCTCCCATTCCCCCTCCACCAATTTCACTCACACACACAACTTTCGTAGACACATCATTCACTGTCTCCCTTCCCCAATTCCCTTCCCATGCATCTTCCACGGTAAACACCCCCCACTCATCTATAGGTAATGCATTGGACACCATGATGGCTTGTATATCAAATTTAAGAACAGATTACATTCAGCTCCAGCAACAAAACGAACGCCTGCAAGAGCACTCAGCGACACTACAGCACCGCCTTGCGACACTAGAAGAGGAGAACGCTCGCCTCCACACACAGTTCCAAACCCTCCAAGAAGCCCATAATATATTGGAGGTACAGCTACAGAACGTAGATCAGGAAGCGGTGCAGGTGGTAGAAGGTCACCTACGGACACAGCTGGAACGCAACTCAAAACTTCAACGAAATATGGCGCTACTTAAACGCCATCTTGCGGCTGCTCAGGAAGAGAACAGACGTCTGCAAATACAAAATCAAGAGAACCTGGAGGCAGCTATTGAGAGCACACCGGGGGCACCCATCAGCCCATCTAAGTTTCAAGCAGTGACCCCCGATAACATCAAGATTATATTGGAAGATTATGCCATGCTGCTCGAAGCACATGATAAGCTATCGGAGGAGCTAGGACAACTGAAGCAGGAACACCAACAAGGACCAACAGCTGCCCCTCCAACCACCCCCTCTGCGGCTTCGCTTCTCAACGCAGAGGCCATAAAAGATCTCCAGGAACAGGTAACTGAATTGCAATCACGCCTACTACAATATGAGAGACCATCTTCCCCTCCGGAGGCTCCCACGGACGAAGAAGTTGTGCAAATTCCTGTGGAACAAACGTTTGATGAAGAATATGATCCGCAACCATTCCCAGGAGGCCAACAAACAGAAGAAGCGCAGGACACGTTCGAGGCACCACGGCCGCCATGGTTACGACAAGTGGAGGAAATAGGGACTTCGCATGAAGAGCGCACCGTAGTGCAAAATCAGGCCATGAGGGTCATAGAGGAGACTGTGTTACAATCAGCTTACTTCAAGAACTTGTCATCGAGATGCCTGATTCTCTCATCGGAACTCCAATACAGGCCGTATTATATTATCTTGGCTGATTATAATGCAGAAATACAAAGAGTCACGGGTCAGATTCCTACTTTTGCGACCCAATTTCAACCCGAAGACCTTCCTCCAGAGGTGCGAAAAGGCAAGATTCGTCAACCAACATGGCGGCAGCAACTTTTAGAGACCTATCCAGAAATGCTACGCACATGGAACAACGCGCCGTTGCACCTCCTGTACAACCCATGCTACGGTCCAGTCCCCCGCCGCAGGTCGTGGAAGGCATTTAATATCAAGGTACAGAACAATGCGCAATGCAAGGAATGGCTGAACTACCCGTACATCGCGCCACCACAAGGACCACCATCGGTAGCATATATGATGGGGACCATTCGTCACTGGATGCCGCGCTTGAAGCCCATGCAAGATGTAGCAGCGCAAATGATGCTTAAAATCCTAGATATGATGCAAGTAGTGCTGAAGACCTTTAGAAATGCAGCCGCACCACAGGTACGTCTTCCGGGGTTTAGCAATGGAAATTACGACTTGGTGTATGACATGAACACCACCCCCAGTATCCGTGTGGCTTACGCTTGGCATGCACGCATCAAATACCTCCCCGCCTGCTACAAACAGACCTTCGAAGAAATGTTCAGATCAGGTTTCTGGGAGTATCACTCGGAGATTTTCGCACCAAACCCGACACATCTGCTTCAACTGTTTGCTTGTGAACAAGCAATGTATTCAGAGTACTACACCACCCCGCAACCACAGACCCCCGGTGCAATAAATTGGGAGGCATTGGAAGCCGATCTAGCAAGAGGCTTAAGGATAGGAGAACATGAACTGGCCACCAATGTCATCCAATATTACATCGACCACCCGCGAGAACAAAGGTCTGTCAGGGGCGACAGACGCTAGGAAGGGGGGAGTGTTGGCACACAAAGCAACAGAGGAATCATGCACGATACGGCAACAAGGTCAGATCATTTTTTCCCATGGGTTATGTACAACTCAAGTGATTTTAATCACTACACAAACATTGTAAATCCCGTTTTTGGTAGAATAGACTCCATTTTGTGCAAGCCGAGGAGTCCTCGAGCTTGAGGAGTATTAGAAGTACCATCGTACCAAATTTCATAATTTTTAGACTTCGTTTGAGCCCTCAAATAAGCCCTGGAACCTAATTTTTAACTAGGCCGGACACTAGGTCTGGACAGGGCCAAAGCTAGTCAAAAACTATAAAAAGAGCTAGAGAGCTCATTTTTGAGGTTAGATTGTAATTGAAACGAACTTGTAAGAGCTTTTGAAAGTAATCTAAAGAACTCCATTGATTCTCTCTCTTTGTCTTGCCGTGTGTGCGCGTGTGTGTGTATGTGTGTGCATGCTTGTGTGCTTCTCACTCACGCACTTGTGCCGCCACTTGCTCGAGGTCTTCATACCATCCTCACGTCTTCCCGGATTGACATTAAAGGAGGTGCTACTCATCACTGAACTACAACTTGGGATGTATATGTTTATGTCTTAGCTATGCGCCATAATGGGTTGGTAGGTAGGTGGAGCCACTGTGGCTGGGTAGTCACGACCACGAGCCGTATCCAGCTTCGTTATGGGCTAGCTGATATATGTTATGTGTTATCATTGTGTGTTTGTGTGTTGAGCGCTGCATTGCATTGGTAGGTGGGTGGAATCAACCTGATCGGGTGGTCAGGTCCACGAATCGCATCCAGTGACAACGTAGGCCAACGTGTGAATATAAATAAAATCTACCTATGAAGTTATTCCCCACTCCTGAGGGGGAGAGAGAGAGAGGAGAGGGCGATGATCGCCTGGAAGGGAACATTATTTGCTTGTGTGATTGGTATGTGATGGCTTGTGACAGATCAGCTCACTTTAAATCAACATTCTCGAAGGCACGGAGACTCTATATGTACTTATGGATGAGGCTTTAGCGAGGTAATGCAACGGTCTTGCTTTATAACTTGTGTGCTCTATCTGAGGGTTTTCCAGTGTGTGGGACACTCCAGGGTTTTTATGTAGATCTTGACTTGTACTCGGGTCTCGATGGCTTTTGTGGGACGACAATGGGGATTCTTCAAGAGTGTCTAGTCATGGAATAATTGTACATAGCGAATGGTAGGTGCAATAATGGGGTATGCATTTTGGGTATGTTGCATCTCCTGTTGGATTCATTTCAGTTGTTGTTGTTTATTTCGGTATTTCTGTTCCTGTTTTTTCCGCAATGAGCGTTGAATGTGTAAAACATGCAAAGGTATGCACGTGTTATTTTGGTTGAGACTATGTTCATAATGGAATGCATGAGCAATTTGATGCATGTTGGAATTGGAGTTGCATATATGTGCATGTTCTTGGATCATTTTGGAAGTGACTGATCTGTATGTATTCATAAGTGATTTTTTGAGCACTAATAGCTTCAATGAGTGCAGGTTCAGTGGAAGTGACGGCTTGATGAAAAGGTATGCAACCAAGTTATAAACTGACATGTTCATGGTTGTTTGGATTTTATTGCAGCAAGAATGGCTTGTCGAGGACGACTTCGCAAATAAGAAGAGGGGAGTATGTTAGCTCACAAAATGGTTGGTTTTTATGCACTAATGTGGGTCTATTTGGCAGGAAAATACTTTTGATTTCAGGTACTTGAAGAGTTGATTTGATGATTGATGAGAAGTATTTGGAGATATTGGTAAAGGAATGCAGGGCTATCGACTATGAATTATAATGAGAAGTCAAGCATGGGCTGTTTGAACGGGAAAGGACAAGAACTCGAACAAGAAGAAACTGTGAAGAATGTTTCGATTTGGAGGATTCCGGTGATGGTGGGTTCTTCTTATTGCAGATTGCAGGGATGTGGAGAACAGGTTTCACTTGAAAAAGGCCATTGTGCTTTTAAAGTGGGGGGTATTTGATCATCGAGGGTTCTGAGAAGCTGCTTCGCAGGGATTGAGCATGGAGAAGCCTCCTAAGAACATAGGAAATACTGACGTGCAGAGGAAATTAGAAGCGGCTTCGTTTCGAGGGGGGATGCTTTCTTATCAGACATCAAATACAATCGCTTGACCGATTTTTGAAAATTGATCTTCGACACATCATTGAAAAAAAATTCAGAGATGTGGAGGTGCTCAGCCATTCTGTTGTTCTCATCCCAAAGGCTGGTTGTTTTAATTGTCAGAGAATAAAAAGCCAAATTTGCAGCTTTCTGTTTTGTGTGCAGGAAGTAGAAACTTCTTTTGTTTTTTCCACAAATTGGGTGGCAGACTGTTACCTCTCTTTTCCGTTTTATGGTTTGTTTTGTTGTTCAAGGAATACTGGAAAAAGGGGAGGAAAGCCACGGAGGTCTTCTTGGGGGCGGTTGGCCAATATCAAAAAAAGTGGTATATATCGGGGAAAAAAAAAAGGTATTGGAGGGAAGCGGACGAGAGTTTTTGTTTTTTTCGACTATTTTGTGGCAGAAACTTGCGCTGTTTCTTCAATAGAAAAGATCAGATGTCGATGATTTGAAGGGGGTGCACTCAGTCGCAGATGAATGGTGCTAATGTTTAAGGCACTGATGTGTTTTTGGAAGGGAATCCTCAGATTTAAGGAGATCAATAATTGAGGAGAGAGGGATCATTCTTGGTGACGAGGAGGGAGCTGCTGTCGACTCTAGAGAGAGAGGAGAGACCGGCTACTGTGGTCTTTGCGCACATCAAAAAGGGGGGGGGTCGACAAAGAATCGGCAGAGAAGTAGTCTGTAGTGTGGGAAATAAATCAGCAACAAAGGTAAAGAGGATCATCAGAGTGAATAGGAACTGCGCACCGAACCGAAGCTTGGGAGGGTAGGTATGAGATCTCCATCCTCTGCGGTCTCTGGACAAGATAAAAAAAGTGTTGCTCACTTTTATTGAGAAAACGTTGGTGCGTATATTAGGGGCTCGGCAGAAGAAAAAGGGAAAGGCATGTGGAATTGATGGTGAAGAAAAGAGGCATATGCCAGTCGGATGCCATGGACATGCAAGAACAGTGAAGTTATCACCTGTGTTCTTCTCTAAATCAAAGGATGGAAATTAGAAGATGAAAAAACTCGTTGGAGGGACATGTGCTGTTGCGCACATAGAATTAGGACTTTCATGTCCTCCATAGGGGATGAAGAACAATTGCGAAGTGATGCTATGTATTTCATTATATTGAGAGTCGCACCATCTTCATCTGAAGACACATGACGCCTGGCATAGAAATGTTCATGACAGATGTAGGAAAGGAGAGAAAATGGAATGCTACAGTCCCTATTAGTTACTGAGCAGAATATATCGTGAAGAATAAGAGTTTCCAGACCCACAAGGAAGCTGCTGCAGATGAATTGAAAGATTGAAGGCTTTGGAATAAGAGGCGAGGAGTGAGGTGATTGTATTTTCGAATGAATAATGCGGAGAAAGACAAGTTTGCTCAGATAAACTATCAGTGCAAGTAATGAAGTCAAACAAGCAGGCGAGGGAAAAGGGAGAGGAGATCTTTTGTTTGCTCTCTTATTCAGTTTCTAGCGTTCAAGATTAGGAGCTCTTCACGGTTCTGCGTTTCTCCCAGGCTCTACGGGTTATTCATTCTGTGAGCTAAAGTGCCGAGGAGGTCTCTCGGATTGGTAAAAGAAAATGAACACATTATAGAGGTGCACAACATCCATGATGATCCATCCGGATATACAGGTTCTATGAGACGAACTGTGAGCAAATAGAAATCTGAAAGAAGCATGATTTGTATGAGTCTTGTACATCGGATTCTTTAGTTTATCGACATGTACATCCCCTTTGGGTGTGACTTCTGTGATGCAATCGAAGGCTGTTGATGAGTCGGATTGACTTCTATGATAAGATCAAAGGTTGCTGGTGAGGCAGACTGACTTCTGTGGTACAATCAAAGGCCGGTGGTGAGGCAGAGGTAGGAAAAGTGGAGACAAAAGCGACATAAAACACGTTCCAACAGGTTTTCATGAATAGTAAAGATTGGCTTTGTAAGTTAGATTTGAATCCATTTGACAATAACCGTGTGCTGTTGTGTGCTGTTTAATGCTGCATTCTTCATATCTAAATTCGGCTTGTTGTTGCAACCAGATTTAGAGCATCTTTCTCTCATCACATATCATTGCCTCATATATTTCTTACAGTTATATGCATTGTTTATAACGGGAGTTGCAATAGACCACCACTGTGCTGATCGTTGTATGATCCACTTCAAAGTGTTAACTTTTCCTGTTGTTCTAAACAGCACAGCTCAATAGACATAGATACTGTGAGAATAAAATGAAAGCTGGATTTTTCCTTGTCTTCAAAAGTAATAAATAAATAAGGGAAATTTTGTGCAGAACTTCTGTGAGGATAACAAGAGGCGATTTGTTCGATGTGTTGACATTTTTTGGTTGACCTGTGATAAGAACTGCTCATGCAACAGTGACCTGTAATAAGAGTTGCACATGCAACAGATGAGGGCATCACTTCAAAAAAAAAAAAATCCATTGATTATAGAATGATGAGTTATGCGAGTTTCTCAATCCGACGTCGTCGCTCATATAATATCCATTTGCAGCATATGCTCATAAGTGTAGAGTTGCAAGTCTGACGAATATGACATGCATTGAAGAGCTTCATATGCTCGATATACGCAATGCATGCTTAATATTTATGCTACACAACATAAAAAGTAACCTGTTGAACTGTTTTTCAGAATGCAGGCTATTGATAGTATATATTTAATTAGATGTTCTGATTTGCGCATAAAAATAATGGGTGTTAATGATGGCTACATATATATATATATAAAGATCATTGCATTCACGAACTTATCGAAGTGTCAGTTCAACTAAGTTGTTGAGTTCTCTGATTGGATTCGTCTATGGTTGTATGAAGTATGAGTGAAATTCATTGAGAAGAAGTATCTTGAAACTATGAGGTGTTTGAATTCACCAATGAGAATGACTAAACTTCTTAGGAATTGATCGCGGATAATAAGTGAAACTTTTGAGACCTTGTATTAAAATATTTGCATCATGTTTTTGCAACATAATTGTCTTGATTCTACGCCATCATCGGAGCAATCCTTTCTTTTATCTTTTCCTATTCTTCCACCTATTAGTGACTTTGAACTTGTGAGTTGAAAGCAAAGAAAAATAGTTCTCTATCTTGATCTCAATAGATGAGTTCATATATTCCTCTTTGAATCGAAGACTGACATGGAAGATCTCCTACACTCTTCGTTCTGCGATTTTATACAATTCTGAAGTGAAATTCACTATGCTAAACTCTGTTTGAGCCCTTTGCTATCACTTGAGATTGCTCCAAGCACTGAACCTATGTTGTATCATCAGCGGTTGGCTTTATCCACCAAGGTCACCTTCTCGGCACTCAGTGTGCACCCCTAAGCGCGCTTGAACCCGACCACAGCGTGTGAGAGGGTGTATAAGTGTTGGTGGGTGCATGTGTGTAAGAGGAGAACAGAAAGGAACAGAGGGAAAGGGGAAGTAAGAGTGCATGAGAGTGTGTGAAAGCATAGGTATGTGTGAGAGTGAGAGAAGAGAGTTTGCTCAAAGGTAACCACTAGAGTTGAAGGCCCCTTAGTGCAGGTATTTGCCCATATTTTCCCGCGGTACATCAGATTGAAATTGTGGATTTAGGGCAATCAAAACTAACCTAGCATTAGAAAGTTTAGCCAAATACCATTGTGTGTGTGCACTTTCCCTTGGACTAAGAGGCCCAAACATTTTGGTGTGTTTGCCGAGAAATAGCTTGGCACGTCTCTATAAGAGAGTGCCATAGGTTCGCCTAGCGCCACATGTTGGCCGAGCTTGTGGACTCCAGATCTAGTACATGAGCGAGGGGAGCTCATCCTCAGGAGCAACACAGACTCAAAGAGAGGAACGCGCTCAGAGAAGAGCCCTTGAAAGAGAAAGGAGAAGGTGGGAACCGCCGGGTGAGTGGACCTCGATTGGCTCGAAGAAATCAGCCAAAAACATGTACTCCCGTAGGAGAGTC
This sequence comes from Ceratopteris richardii, assembly GCA_020310875.1. Classification (NCBI taxonomy): domain Eukaryota; kingdom Viridiplantae; phylum Streptophyta; class Polypodiopsida; order Polypodiales; family Pteridaceae; genus Ceratopteris; species Ceratopteris richardii. The sequence continues at coordinate 36,074,983 of CM035410.1, read as the reverse complement.
GCGAATCAAGTGCGGAAGTTTGAAGGAGGGATCCTGAGGCCACGTGCACTAATTTCTGGGATCGAAGTGATATTTACATCACACCTCTGTTCGAAATGGCTCAGCCGATTTCGGTTCACTTGGGGGACTTCACCAAGTTCTCAGGTACTTGGACGAAGATCCGGATAGTTTTATCCAGCTATTTGAGGTTACCTGTGAGGCCAATGATGTAGTTGACCAAGATCAAAGGTTGAGAATTTTTTCGGCTATTCTCCGTGATGAGGTAGCCAACTGGTATGGGAATCTGACACCACAAGGGCGTGAAACTTATCAGATGCTCAAGGAAGCCTTCTTGGCAAAGTTTCGACGACAAGGCTTCCAAGATAGATTGGCCCAACAAATGGATTATTTGCGACAGGGAGTCAATGAGAGCATCGATAACTACATTCAGAGAATGGAGACCTTGGTAAGAAAGATGGGCGCAAATGCCCCGAACGATGAGACATTGAAGAGAAGATTCATTTTGGGATGGAGACATCCTACGGCATAGCAGCATATCAGCTTGATAAGACCTGCGACTTTAATGGATGCTAAGGAACAAGCGAGGCTTTGGGAGGAAGTCCAATTATGCCAACAAAGGAAGATGGAGCTCTTATACGAGCCAATGGGAGGCCCAGGAAACATACCAATGAAAGATCCAGGCCAAGGAAGTCCTGCATTGACGACCCCAGCTTTTGTAGCTGCCACTAGCACGCCAGGCGAGGTAAAGCCTGCGCTAACTGAAGAACGAATATTGGAGTTGGTCACACAAGCTATAAAAGCAGCCACGATGACTCAGGAAACATACACAGTAAAACCAGAGGTAACTACAAACCCCAACCAAGTGTTTAGATCGAATACATGGTGTGGAAAGTGCCATGGTTACGGCCATTTAGCTTTAGAATGCCCTACCGTCTCAAGAGTATTTACAGATAGGTCGCCCCCTAGAATGCGTTGCACTTTTTGTGGAAGGACAAATCACACGGAGGACCGATGTTACAACAAGAGAGCTTATGAAGAAAAGACCATGAAATGGGGAGATACAAGAGAAAGACCTTACACGGGATTGCCTGCTCAAAGTGTCCCACCTACATCTCGTTGGGAAAACAGACCGACTTATGGATATGGTGCTCAGGGTCAAGGAGGAGACTATTCGAGAGGAGTCGCATGTGATCAAAGAAGAGAGGGTCCAATCCAGTGCTGGAGATGCCATGGCTTTGACCATACTCAATCTAGATGTCCAAACGAAAAGAAACCAATTGATTATACCCCACTATGTAGGTATTGTAGTGGAGAGGGCCACTTTGATGAAGATTGTCCAAAACGAAGAGCTGCCGCCAGCAAGGAGAAAGGACCAGTAGGGTCCTCAAATTATGTTGATACTCAGATGCATTCCACAGCGAGAGCTCAAGAGCACGTTCCTACGATTGGAGTAGTGTTCAACACACCGAATCCTCAAGAAGGTTCTAGCTCGTCAATGCACTGCGTGGATGCTTACCGGGTCAAGAAACCACATAAAGATCCAACTGTGGCAGTAGTCACAAGGACCCAAGAGTATTCAAAGAAACATCGAGAAGGCGGAAGTGAAGAAGGGAGTCAAGAGAAGATAGCTGAGCATGGAGCGGTAGAAAACCAAGTTGGAGGATTTGATGAGCAACAAGAGCTTGAGGATGGGGAAGAAATTGAGATCCTTCCACCAGTGACCAAGGAGTTTGTGCCAGGCATAGCACCATTCCCTGAAAGATTAAGAGCTCCGAAGTATAGGAAGGAAAAACAGAGTTTTGAGGAAGTGGACATTGTAAAGTTGCTCGCGGACACGGAAGTCATGTTGGACATTGGCACATTGCTGAAATGTTCACCTGCCTATAGGAAACAATTCTACAATGAATATATTAAGAAACCGAGAAAAGCTCGAGATAAAAAGAGACAAGATAAAGATGTCCAAGGGATCATTCAAAGTATTACGACGCAAATCGATTCGAATGCTCCAGCTGTGACGGTCGAGATTAAAGGGTATGCAGTCCCTGGCGCTCAGTTAGATAGTGGAGCCGCAGTCAACCTTATGACTGAGTTCATGATGAAAGCTTTGGGCCTCAACCACATGGAAGAAACTCCGATGTCCTTGAAAATGGCAGATCAAACACAAGTGAAGCCTGCATTTGAGTGCTACATGTTGAGTATAGACGCAAAGGAAAGCAAAGCTACTCAATCCCTGGAGAAGGGAACTTCAAAAGAAGAGTTGAAACTCGAGTTAGCTCCAACAATGGAAGTGCAACAGTTGAGAGAAAAGGTTAGAATGCTAGAAGCAGAGCTTCTAAGGAGAAGTCGAAGATTGGAAAAGGAAGCGAAGAGTAAGACTAAAGTGTCGGAAGCCATTGCAAAAGCTGAATTAAAGAAATTGGGTCTGGTTGAAAAAGAACAAAACAATGATTTACTGGCCAACCATGCACGCGTGATCAGAGAGCACGTTCCAATCACAACGTCATCAAGGAATAAGGAATGTTCGCGAGAAGCTCAGGTGGAAAAATGGGAAGTTTTCCAGAAAAGTTCTTGAGCGTGGGGTCAGAGCTACCAGACGAAGTACGAGATTGCATTAAAATGGCACTCAAAAATTTCAGCAAGGCCTTTGCATGGTCATACAGTGATCTGAGAGGAATTGATCCCCGAATCTGCCAACATTATATAGACTTGGAAGAAGGCACCCGACCAATATGTCAACGACTTAGGCGGACAAATCCAGTCTACTCGAAATTGATCAAGTTGGAATTGACTAAGTTATTGGAAGCAGGATTCATATATCCCATCGCATCCAGCGAATGGGTATCACCGATTGTAGTTGTTCCGAAGAAGAATAAGAAAATCCGTATTTGCATAGATTATCGTAAAATGAATGAGCGCACAAAGAAGGATCACTTCCCCTTGCCGTTTACTGATCAAATCTTGGACAGAGTAGCCGGCCATAAATTGTACTCATTTTTGGATGGTTTCAGTGGGTACAACCAGATCCAAATCCATGAAGAGGATCAATCAAAAACTACTTTCACCACGGAATGGGGCACATACGCATATCGTGTGATGCCATTTGGATTATGCAATGTGCCGGCCACATTCTAGAGGGCAATGATAGCTGCATATCAAGACTATTTGCAAGATTGGATGGAGATATTTCTCGATGACTTTCAGAGGCAATGATGAAAACATGATGGAGAGGATCGAAGCTATTTTAAGAAGAAGCATTGAAAAAGGCATCGCATTGAATCCTGAAAAGTGTACATTTGGAGTACGAAGAGGATTGCTTTTGGGACATGTTATTTCCGAAAAAGGGATTGAGGCTGACGAGGATAAAGTGGAAAAGATCGGACAACTTCCACCTCCTCAAAACTTGCGGCAACTCAGAGGATTCTTGGGACATGCGAATTATTATCGACGATTTATATTAAATTTTGCATCCATAGCGGCACCACTGACGAATCTTTTGAGGAAGGACCAACAATACCAATGGACTGAAGAGTGTCAAGTCGCATTCGACTCGATCAAAGAGAGATTGATAGATGCACCGATTTTGGTAGCACTCGACTGGACGAAAGAATTCCATGTGCATACCGACGCTTCTCATACTGCGGTTGGAGCAATACTATGCCAAGCCGATGAAAAGAAGTTGGACCACCCTATTTATTACCCAAGTCGCAAATTGAATAGCACTGAGAGGAACTACACGACTACAGAGAAGGAATGCCTCTCGATGATTTTGCGATAAACAAGTATCGACAGTACCTAATGGGAAAGCATTTCACATTTTATGTGGATCATGAAGCCCTTAAGTATATCATTAATAAACCCGAGCTATCAGGGCGATTGATGAGGTGGATGCTACTCCTCCAAGAATTTCAGTTCACAGTGGTAACCAGACCAGGCAAAGCGCACATATTGGCCGACCATTTATCTCGAATAGTTAATGATGAGCCAACCTCTGGTGTGCCCGATGATGCTCCTGATGGGCATCTATTCCAGGTTGATGCTAAAGTACCTTGGTATGCCAACTTGGTGAATTTCTTGTGCACTACTAAATATCCGCCAGGAGCAAGCAAGAGAGAGAAGCAAAAACTGGTAGCATTGGCGAAGCACCATAGCATCATTGGGGGGCAACTCTATCGATATTTTGTCCATGAGGGCATTTATCGGAGGTGTCTCGAGGAAGAAGAAGTACCTCTAGTGTTGAGGGCTTTGCATGATGAACCCTGCGGTGGGCATTTTGCTGGTGAACTGACGGCAAGAAAGGTTTTATTGGCTGGGTATTGGTGGCCAACGCTGTTCAAAGACTCGCACACATACTGTAAGAAATGCGATAAATGCCAACGAATGGGCAAACCCACATTAGCACATGCTGCTCCTCTCACGCCGGTGCTTGCTCTTAAGCCCTTTGAGAAGTGGGGAATTGATTTTGTGGGGCCTATTGATCCTCCCTCACGAAGAAGATCCAATAGGTATATCTTGGTCTGTACTGACTATGTTACCAAGTGGGTAGAAGCCAAAGCTCTGAAGACTGACCGAGCTGTTGATGTAGCTAAATTTTTGTACGAACAAATCATCACCCGATTCGGATGCCCGTTGGAAATAGTGAGTGATAGAGGAACCCATTTTGTCAACGAACTGATCGAAGAATTAATGGAATTATATAAGATCAAACATAGAAAAAGCACTCCATATTATCCGAGGGCAAATGGACAAGTGGAGGTCACCAACAAGGTCCTTGAACAGATTCTGACAAAGACAGTAGTTGTGCATAGGTGAGACTGGGATGAGAGACTTTTGGAAGCTTTGTGGGCGTATAGAACATCCTACCGAGTGACGACTAAGAGCACTCCGTTCTCCCTAGTATATGGCGAGGAAGCCATCTTTCCCATCGAAAAAGAAGTTCCGACATTAAGAGTGGCCATCGAGGCCAGGATGGGAGAGGAAGAGTCATTGAAGGAAAGGTACATACAACTGGTCAAGCTAGAAGAAAAGAGACTCATTGCACAACAAAGTTTGGAAGCTATTCAGAAGAGACGTAAAGAGAGGCATGATAAGAATCTCAAGACCTATGCGATTCAAGAAGGGGATTTGGTACTAGTCTATGATAGTAAATATTATAAATTCCCGGGGAAGTTACAGGCAAGATGGGCAGGACCGTTTAAGGTGGTGGAACTCAATTCCAATGGTTCCATGCAAATTCAAGATTTAGGAGAAGAATATGCTCCCGTGAAGGTTAACGCGCTTCGAGTTAAACCATATTTCAAGTTATATTAAGACGGGAGAAGCCAGATGAGATCCAACGGAAGGACGTAGTAGACTCCTTGTACATACATGTATAGTTATATATATATATATATATATATATATATATATATATATATATATATATATATATATATATATATATATATATATATATATATATATATATATATTATATGCGCATATGTTAGTTATGATTTTTGTTGTCATAAATATTATCCTGTGCTAGCTCAAGAATTTTGGACTTCTAATATTTTTTGTGTTATGCAGAGACTGTTAGGAGCTAAGTAACAAAATGGCAGATCAAATAACGCAACTCTACTTGTACGAGCTAAGGATATATTTCTCGGACCAAACATTCACCCGCATGGACATAGATGTCGACGACTTTGAGACGGAATATGATGTTGAGGAAGCGCATTGGCTGGTATGCTTTATAAACCAGGGTTTGGATGTTATGTTTTATATTGAGTGTTTTGAGGAATACCTGACCCGACATGTAGGATGGGCGGGGGATCGATATTACTATTTCGACCCTTCGAGGGAAATGCCTAACGAAGAGAACGATGTCACTTGGGCGTGGGCAGATGTGTTGACGATAGGAAGTGATGAGGAAGCTCTTGAAGTTGAGCCTGACTCGCCCTAGGGAAGTCGTTGGGATGCGAGTACGATGAGAGGCTACATGAGACATCCCGGAGACCCACATTCTTGTTGGTGTAATTCAAGCCTTAACACTTGGCTTGGATATCAACCTTGAAGACTTCACATAAAGCTTGGACTTTGAAAGTTTAGCTTGGAACCTTTGAAGGACATATCTACATGGAACAATGATCATAGGAACCAATGCTTATTGGTTATTACTTTTTATCTCTTGTAAAAGTCAATATGACTTTAACCACTCATGTAATCACACCTACTAGTCTAATTCGTGGGAAAAGTGATTGGTTAGTTGAGAGAATATCTCAATCAATCTTTAGGTGAAAGATTCTAGGAGATTAAGTTGGATTTGAAATTCAAAATCTCACTCAATCTATATAAAAAATACTAGGAAAATATCGCGGGTGTTCTTCACTCTTCCCGAGGCATTTCTGAGTAATTCATTGAGTGTGTCAGTGCTACACTATAGCCTACACATCTGAGTACCATTGAGCATCACATTCTATGCCAATGGGAATGTACAATCAATAGATCTAATACATATACTTACATTCATTATCTCTGCTTTGTCTGAGTGACCATCTTCAAGTCTGTCAACTTCCAAGACGCATATCGCAAGATCTACTGAACCAAATTGGATGATTCAAAGTGCATTGGATTCAGCTCAAAGTCTACTATACACCTACAAAATTTCAAGGCCATTGGATCAACCATTACAGAGAAATCTCAGTCGAGGTGCTCACTGGTCTGTGACTATAAGTCTCCTAAAAAATCGGGAGTGTACCTTATTTTGCTAAAGTGATTTCTCTGAGTATAGTTTATCATTTCCTCTCATTCCACCTGCAAATAGAAGCTTACTAAGCTAATAGAATATCTCTAGAAGGAATTTTGCTAATTGTAACTACACTGGTCACACTGAGCATAACACTGAGCAGGTGTCAATACCAAAATAGCAAGTTTTTCAGGATTTTGAAGTCACAAGTAGTCTGTCTTGATTTGATCATTACTTATAACATTTGCAAAGCACATATATAGTTTCTTGGTATCATTTGGAAGCTAAGCAAGTGTACTAAGCATATCTGTAGTCAAAAGAGGGCAGGTGTGAAGCAGGTCTAGCAGCATCAACTCAATCTCCTGAGTGCATCCAACCATCACTCCCAACAGTGGTATCAGAGCAAATAAGGTAATCATGGGTGATGGTTTCCCTTCCTTCATTGACAAATTAGACAGGAACAACTACCAAGCTTGGTCTCTAAGGATGAAGACCTATCTACAAGGAAGGAGCTTGTTTGGATTTATATCAGGAGATGAGGAATTGCCCTCATTCAAAGCTAGAGGTCTACCCACCAAGGAAGAGCAAGAGAGACTCAATCAATGGTGTGCAAAAGATGCTTTGGCAAGGTCATATCTTCTAAACTCTATTTCTGATTTCCTTCTACCACACATAAGGAATTGCAAAACTTCCCAAGAGACTTGGGAAACCTTGTCAACTTATTTTTCATCAAGCACAAGGGCCAGAAAGAATCAGCTATGGATTGAGTTTACAACTCTTAGGAAGCAATCAAAGCAATCAGTCTCAGACTTTGTCACCAAGGTCAAAGACATTGCAGACCAACTTGCAAGTGTTGGAGAAGAAATTGAGGAAGAGCAAATAGTCAGACAAGTAATCAATGGACTAAAGGCAGATGACAAGTGGGAGAGCTTTACCACAGCAATGGACCTATACATGGACATCCAAGCACCTGATCTAACAACTCTGATTGGACAACTCTTCACACATGAAGCAAAGATTACAAAGAATGGAGAGCAATCAAAAGGTAATAATTCCTCTGCCCTATATACTGATAAGAAGGCTAAAGACAAGGGTAAAAACAAAAAGGTTGATGAAGAAGGCTCTACCTCCCAAGCAAACTATGCAGGGAGAGGTAGATCTTCAAGAGGTAGAGGCAGAGGAGGTAAGTCAGGTAGGGGGAGACCCTACAACCAATCTCCATGCAACATTTGTGGCTTGTCTAATCATACCACAGATGAATGCTACAAAAACTACAAGAACCAAAGAGGAAGAGGTCATCAAAGAGGAGGATACTCTCAAGGAAGAGGTAGATTCAACCAATCTCCAAGCTACCATGGCTACAACAATAATTATAACAACAACTACAATCACAATGGCAACTATCAAGGTGGATACAGAAATAGGAAAGACTACAACAATTATGCAGAGGAGAAAGATGACTCCCTATTGATTATGAATATGACTTCTAAGTCAGGTATCAATGATGATCACTTATTCTATATTGATTCAGGTTGCTCTAATCATGTAGCTGGAAATGTTGCATTACTTTCTGATTTGGAAGAACCCAAAGGCAAGCACCAAGTGCAGACAGGTGATGACACTAAACATTCAGTTGTTAAAGTAGGTAATGTCAAAACCAGTGATGGTAATCAGAATTTATTGAGCAGAGTATTGTATGTTTCAACAATCACCAAGAATCTAATGAGTGTAGGTCAGATTGTGGAAAAGGGTCTACAGGTCAGGTTCACTCAACATGGTGCATATGTGGAGGATCCAAGACATGGATTCAGAAGGATAGCCAAGGGAGAAAAATCAGGTAGATTGTTTACCTTTGAACTTGAAGACACTAAGAATATTGCTTTGTACAACTATAAAGATCAAACCCTATCAGAATTGGAGATTTGGCACAAGAGATTAGGTCACATTGGAGAGAGGACCTTAAAGCAAATGAGTAGGGATCAATGTGTGCTTGGGATACCTAATGTATCCAAGCAACACATGATATACAAGTGTGGGGCTTGTCAATTTGGTAAGTCACACAGATTGCCCTATAACAAGAAAGGTTTTATGCATGAAGCCTTTATCTGGAATTGGTGCATACAGATGTTTGGGGACCTAGCAAGGAGCCATCCATATCTGGATCAAGGTACTATGTGTCCTTCATTGATGACTATAGCAGGTGGACTGTCTTATATTTCATGAAACATAAAGATGAAGTATTTAATTGTTTCAAGAGGTACCTTGCACTAGTTGAAAATCAAACAGGTAGACATTTGAAGAAGCTAAGGTCAGATGGTGGTGGAGAATACTTCTCCAATGACTTTGAAGATTTCTTGCAGGAAAGAGGCATCAAGAGGGAGATTACTACAAGGTACTCACCTGAACAAAATGGGGTAGCTGGAAGGAGGAATAGACTCATTGTAGAGACAGCTAGGTCTATGCTAAATGAAAAGAAATTGCCAAATTATCTTTGGGCAGAGAGTGTATCTACTGCCACATATTTAATTAACAGGTTGCCATCAAAGACACTTGATGGAATGACCCCCTATGAGGCTTGGCATGGTAAGAGACCATCTCTGGATCATTGCAAAATCTTTGGTTGTGTTGCATATGTGCATATTCCCTCACAGGTAAGGGGAAAGCTAGACCCTAAGGCTGAAAAATGTAACTTCATTGGTTATGATTTGAATCAGAAGGGATACAGATTCTACAACCCCTCAAACAAAGGCTTCAAGGTAAGCAGAGATGTCATCTTTGATGAGAATGATTCATGGTATGAAAATGAATGTAGGAAGGTTAGTCTACCTTATGACATGGAAGAAGACTTTCCCAAGCTTATCAAGGAAGAACCAATTCAGAAAGAGGACACAAGCTCAGATGATGAAGACACCATCAACATTGAAGAGTTCAAGGCTTGGAAATCCAAAGGGAAAATGAAGATGAAGAAGTTAGAGGATATACCAGAATCCTCAACTCAAGCTATGAGGAGATCTCAGAGAGAAAGTAAGAAGCCTATTAGGTATGGGTATGATACTTCTCTTGTAACCAAGCATTCTGTATATCTTGCAAAGGATCTCTTGAATGAAGAACCAGGTTCATTTGAAGAAGCAATCACTAAACCAGAATGGAAGGAAGCAATGGATGAGGAAATGGAAGCTCTCAAGGAAAGTGATACTTGGGACTTGGTACCCAAGAAAGAATCTATGAAGGTGATAGGATCCAGATGGATCTACAAACTCAAAAGAAATTCAGATGGTACAATAAACAGGTATAAAGCTAGGTTGGTAGCCAAGGGTTTTGCACAAACCCAAGGCATTGATTATGAGGAGAAATTTTCTCCTGTGGCCAAGATGCCAACTATCAGAGTTATGGTGAGTGTAGCTGCATCCAAGAATTGGAACATGTACCAATTGGATGTGAAGAATGCATTCTTGAATGGATGGATATCTGAAGAAGTCTACATGTCACAACCACCTGGCTATGAAGATCCCAAGAAGGTAAATCATGTGTGTAAATTGAAGAAGGCTCTGTATGGATTGAAGCAGGCACCTAGAGCATGGAATTACAGGTTGACAACCTACCTCCTAGACCAATGATTCATAATGAGTAAAGCAGATACTTCATTGTTTATCAAAAGGAACAATTCAGAGGTAATATACTTGTGTGTCTATGTTGATGACATCATTATTACAGGAAATGATGTTCAGGGAATTAGACACATCAAAGGACAGATGATGAAGGAATTCAAGATTAATGATCTTGGATTATTAAAGTACTTCCTAGGACTTGAATTGATCTATACAAATTCAGGTATCTTTATTACTCAGAAGAAGTACATTCAGGACATGGTCAAGAAGTTTAATTTGCAGGAAGCTAAAGTCTCAAGCACTCCTATGGAGGTCAACCATAAACTCAGTACTCATGAAGGGGAAGAACTCCAAGACATTACAAATTACCAGAGTTTGGTAGGTAGTCTAAATTATGCTACCTTAACCAGGATTGATATATCTTATGGTGTTAGTGTACTTAGCCAATTTATGCACAAACCAAGAGTACCTCATTTGGAGGCAGCAAAGAAAATAGTAAAGTACCTAAAGGGAACACAAAATCATGGTTTGTACTTTCCCTATACATCAGACATTGATATTAAAATATATTCAGATGCAGATTGGGCAGGTTGCAAGGATGATAGGAGAAGCACATCTGGTTACATATGTTTTGCAGGTGATAAACCAATTTCTTGGTCATCCAAGAAACAACCCATAGTAGCCTTATCATCTACTGAGGCAGAGTATAGAGGGCTAGCAAATGCCACTCAAGAAGCCATCTGGTTGAAGCTTTTATATTCAGAATTGGGTCTATACACAAGGACACCAATCATCTTTGGTGATAACACAAGTTCTCTTCACCTTGCAGCTAATCCAATTTATCATGCTAGGACAAAACACATAGAGGTTCATTACCACTATGTGAGGGAGAAATTACTTAGCAAGGATATCCAATTGACTTATGTGTCTACTAATATGCAATGTGCAGATTTGCTTACTAAAGCTCTGGATGGAAGCAAGCTATGCAGATTTAAAGCCATGATTGGATTGCAGGAAGTAATTGAAGATAAGAGATGAAGACTTGAGCCAAAGTGTTTGGCTTGAGGGGGAGCTGTTGGTGTAATTCAAGCCTTAACACTTGGCTTGGATATCAACCTTGAAGACTTCACATAAAGCTTGGACTTTGAAAGTTTAGCTTGGAACCTTTGAAGGATATATCTACATGGAACAATGATCATAGGAACCAATGCTTATTGGTTATTACTTTTTATCTCTTGTAAAAGTCAATATGACTTTAACCACTCATGTAATCACACCTACTAGTCTAATTCGTGGGAAAAGTGATTGGTTAGTTGAGAGAATATCTCAATCAATCTTTAGGTGAAAGATTCTAGGAGATTAACTTGGATTTGAAATTCAAAATCTCACTCAATCTATATAAAAAATACTAGGAAAATATTGCGGGTGTTCTTCACTCTTCCCGAGGCATTTCTGAGTAATTCATTGAGTGTGTGAGTGCTACACTATAGCCTACACATCTGAGTACCATTGAGCATCACATTCTATGCCAATGGGAATGTACAATCAATAGATCTAATACATATACTTACATTCATTATCTCTGCTTTGTCTGAGTGACCATCTTCAAGTCTGTCAACTTCCAAGAGGCATATCTCAAGATCTACTAAACCAAATTGGATGATTCAAAGTGCATTGGATTCAGCTCAAAGTCTACTATACACCTACAAAATTTCAAGGCCATTGGATCAACCATTACAGAGAAATCTCAGTCGAGGTGCTCACTGGTCTGTGACTGTAAGTCTCCTAAAAAATCGGGAGTGTACCTTATTTTGCTAAAGTGATTTCTCTGAGTATAGTTTATCATTTCCTCTCATTCCACCTGCAAATAGAAGCTTACTAAGCTAATAGAATATCTCTAGAAGGAATTTTGCTAATTGTAACTACACTGGTCACACTGAGCATAACACTGAGCAGGTGTCAATACCAAAATAGCAAGTTTTTCAGGATTTTGAAGTCACAAGTAGTCTGTCTTGATTTGATCATTACTTATAACATTTGCAAAGCACATATATAGTTTCTTGGTATCATTTGGAAGCTAAGCAAGTGTACTAAGCATATCTGTAGTCAAAAGAGGGCAGGTGTGAAGCAGGTCTAGCAGCATCAACTCAATCTCCTGAGTGCATCCAACCATCACTCCCAACAATTCTAGATCGTCTAAGGATAGGTACAGGAGGGACTAAGGCATAGCTGGTTGTATTTACCTAGTGAAAAGTCCAATCGATGAATACATATGTAGTGTCTGTAATTGAGAGAATGGAGTGAAGAGGTGGTTGATCTGTCAAAGGCTGGAGTGTATATGTTTGCATGCATGTGTGGGAAAAGTGGGGAAAATCCGTTTCTTCCTCTCCCTAATTCTCAGGACTTTGGTAAATTAATTAACTATGAAAAAAAAAGAGAAGAAAAAAGAAATTGTGTTGCGGTGATCGTACCAATTCGCTATGGTGGGCTAGTAGGTGGGTGGATTTATCCTAGTCGGGTGGTTAGGACCACGAGCCGCAGCTAGTTTCGCCATAGGCTTGGGATGTATATGTTTATGTCTTAGCTATGCGCCATAACGGGTTGGTAGGTAGGTGGAGCCACTGTGGCTGGGTACCACGAGCCGTATCCAGCTTCGTTATGGGCTACCTGATATATGTTATGTGTTATCATTGTGTGTTTGTGTGTTGAGCGCTGCATTGCATTGGTAGATGGGTGGAATCAACCTGATCGCGTGGTCAGGTCCACGAATCGCATCCAGTGACAACGTAGGCCAACGTGTGAATATAAATAAAATCTACCTATGAAGTTATTCCCCACTCCTGAGGGGGAGAGAGAGAGAGGAGAGGGCGATGATCGCCTGGAAGGGAACGTTATTTGCTTGTGTGATTGGTATGTGATGGCTTGTGACAGATCAGCTCACTTTGAATCAACATTCTCGAAGGCACGGAGAGTCTATATGTACTTATGGATGAGGCTTTAGCGAGGTAATGCAACGGTCTTGCTTTATAACTTGTGTGCTCTATCTGAGGGTTTTCCAGTGTGTGGGACACTCCAGGGTTTTTATGTAGATCTTGACTTGTACTCGGGTCTCGATGGCTTTTGTGGGACGACGATGGGGATTCTTCAAGAGTGTCTAGTCATGGAATAATTGTACATAGCGAATGGTAGGTGCAATAATGGGGTATGCATTTTGGGTATGTTGCATCTCCTGTTGGATTCATTTCAGTTGTTGTTGTTTATTTCGGTATTTCTGTTCCTGTTTTTTCCGCAATGACAGTTGAATGTGTAAAACATGCAAAGGTATGCACGTGTTATTTTGGTTGAGACTATGTTCATAATGGAATGCATGAGCAATTTGATGCATGTTGGAATTGGAGTTGCATATATGTGCATGTTCTTGGATCATTTTGGAAGTGACTGATCTGTATGTATTCATAAGTGATTTTTTGAGCACTAATAGCTTCAATGAGTGCTGGTTCAGTGGAAGTGACGGCTTGATGAAAAGGTATGCAACCAAGTTATAAACTGACATGTTCATGGTTGTTTGGATTTTATTGCAGCAAGAATGGCTTGTCGAGGACGACTTCGCAAATAAGAAGAGGGGAGTATGTTAGCTCACAAAATGGTTGGTTTTTATGCACTAATGTGGGTCTATTTGGCAGGAAAATACGTTTGATTTCAGTTACTTGAAGAGTTGATTTGATGATTGATGAGAAGTATTTGGAGATATTGGTAAAGGAATGCAGGGCTATCGACTATGAATTATAATGAGAAGTCAAGCATGGGCTGTTTGAACGGGAAAGGACAAGAACTCGAACAAGAAGAAACTGTGAAGAATGTTTCGATTTGGAGGATTCCGATGATGGTGGGTTCTTCTTATTGCAGATTGCAAGGATGTGGAGAACAGGTTTCACTTGAAAAAGGCCATTGTGCTTTTAAAGTGGAGGGTATTTGATCATTGAGGGTTCTGAGAAGCTGCTTCGCAGGGATTGAGCATGGAGAAGCCTCCTAAGAACATAGGAAATACTGACGTGCAGAGGAAATTAGAAGCGGCTTCGTTTCGAGGGGGGATGCTTTCTTATCAGACATCAAATACAATCGCTTGACCGATTTTCGGAAATTGATCTTCGACACATCGTTGAAAAAAAATTCAGAGATGTGGAGGTGCTCAGCCATTCTGTTGTTCTCATCCCAAAGGCTGGTTGTTTTAATTGTCAGAGAATAAAAAGCCAAATTTGCAGCTTTCTGTTTTGTGTGCAAGAAGTAGAAACTTCTTTTGTTTTTTCCACAAATTGGGCGGCAGACTGTTACCTCTCTTTTCCGTTTTATGGTTTGTTTTGTTCTTCAGGGAATACTGGAAAAAGGGGAGGAAAGCCACGGAGGTCTTCTTGGGGGCGGTTGGCCAATATCAAAAAAAGTGGTATATATCGGGGAAAAAAAAAGGTATTGGAGGGAAGCCGACGAGAGTTTTTGTTTTTTTCGACTATTCTGTGGTAGACACTTGCGCTGTTTCTTCAATAGAAAAGATCAGATGTCGATGATTTGAAGGGGGTGCACTCAGTCGCAGATGAATGGTGCTAATGTTTAAGGCACTGATGTGTTTTTGGAAGGGAATCCTCAGATTTAAGGAGATCAATAATTGAGGAGAGAGGGATCATTCTTGGTGATGAGGAGGGAGCTGCTGTCGACTCTAGAGAGAGAGAGAGAGACCGGCTACTGTGGTCTTTGCGCACATCAAAAAGGGGGGGGGTCGACAAAGAATCGGCAGAGAAGTAGTCTGTAGTGTGGGGAAATAAATCAGCAACAAAGGTAAAGAGGATCATCAGAGTGAATAGGAACTGCGCACCGAACCGAAGCTTGGGAGGGTAGGTACGAGATCTCCATCCTTTGCGGTCTCTGGACAAGATAAAAAAAGTGTTGCTCACTTTTATTGAGAAAACGTTGGTGCGTATATTCGGGGCTCGGCAGAAGAAAAAGGGAAAGGCATGTGGAATTGATGGTGAAGAAAAGAGGCATATGCCAGTCGGATGCCATGGACATGCAAGAACAGTGAAGTTATCACCTGTGTTCTTCTCTAAATCAAAGGATGGAAATTAGAAGATGAAAAAACTCGTTGGAGGGACATGTGCTGTTGCGCGCATAGAATTAGGACTTTCATGTCCTCCATAGGGGATGAAGACCAATTGCGAAGTGATGCTATGTATTTCATTATATTGAGAGTCGCACCATCTTCATCTGAAGACACATGACGCCTGGCATAGAAATGTGCATGACAGATGTAGGAAAGGAGAGAAAATGGAATGCTACAGTCCCTATTAGTTACTGAGCAGAATATATCGTGAAGAATAAGAGTTTCCAGACCCACAAGGAAGCTGCTGCAGATGAATTGAAAGATTGAAGGCTTTGGAATAAGAGACGAGGAGTGAGGTGATTGTATTTTCGAATGAATAATGCGGAGAAAGACAAGTTTGCTCAGATAAACTATCAGTGCAAGTAATGAAGTCAAACAAGCAGGCGAGGGAAAAGGGAGAGGAGATCTTTTGTTTGCTCTCTTATTCAGTTTCTAGCGTTCAAGATTAGGAGCTCTTCACGATTCCGCGTTTCTCCTAGGCTCTACGGGTTATTCATTGAGTGAGCTAAAGTGCCGAGGAGGTCTCTCAGATTGGTAAAAGAAAATGAACACATTATAGAGGTGCACAACATCCATGATGATCCATCCGGATATACAGGTTCTATGAGACGAACTGTGAGCAAATAGAAATCTGAAAGAAGCATGATTTGTATGAGTCTTGTACATCGGATTCTTTAGTTTATCGACATGTACATCCCCTTTGGGTGTGACTTCTGTGATGCAATCGAAGGCTGTTGATGAGTCGGATTGACTTCTATGATAAAATCAAAGGTTGGTGGTGAGGCAGACTGACTTCTGTGGTACAATCAAAGGGCGGTGGTGAGGCAGAGGTAGGAAAAGTGAAGACAAAAGCGACATAAAACACGTTCCAACAGGTTTTTATGAATAGTAAAGATTGGCTTTGTAAGTTAGATTTGAATCCATTTGACAATAACCGTGTGCTGTTGTGTGCTGTTTAATGCTGCATTCTTTATATCTAAATTCGGCTTGTTGTTGCAACCAGATTTAGAGCATCTTTCTCTCATCACATATCATTGCCTCATATATTTCTTACAGTTATATGCATTGTTTATAACGGGAGTTGCAATAGACCACCACTGTGCTGATCGTTGTATGATCCACTTCAAAGTGTTAACTTTTCCTGTTGTTCTAAACAGCACAGCTCAATAGACATAGATACTGTGAGAATAACATGAAAGCTGGATTTTTCCTTGTCTTCGAAAGTAATAAATAAATAAGGGAAATTTTGTGCAGAACTTCTGTGAGGATAACAAGAGGCGATTTGTTCGATGTGTTGACATTTTTTGGTTGACCTGTGATAAGAACTGCTCATGCAACAGTGACCTGTAATAAGAGTTGCACATGCAACAGATGAGGGCATCACTTCAAAAAAAAAAAATCCATTGATTATAGAATGATGAGTTATGCGAGTTTCTCAATCCGACGTCGTCGCTCATATAATATCCATTTGCAGCATATGCTCATAAGTGTAGAGTTGCAAGTCTGACGAATATGACATGCATTGAAGAGCTTCATATGCTCGATATACGTAATGCATGCTTAATATTTATGCTACACAACATAAAAAGTAACCTGTTGAACTGTTTTTCAGAATGCAGGCTATTGATAGTATATATTTAATTAGATGTTCTGATTTGCGCATAAAAATAATGGGTGTTAATGATGGCTACATATATATATAAAGATCATTGCATTCACGAACTTATCGAAGTGTCAGTTCAACTAAGTTGTTGAGTTCTCTGATTGGATTCGTCTATGGTTGTATGAAGTATGAGTGAAATTCATTGAGAAGAAGTATCTTGAAACTATGAGGTGTTTGAATTCACCAATGAGAAAATGACTAAACTTCTTAGGAATTGATCGCGGATAATAAGTGAAACTTTTGAGACCTTGTATTAAAATATTTGCATCATGTTTTTGCAACATAATTGTCTTGATTCTACGCCATCATCGGAGCAATCCTTTCTTTTATCTTTTCCTATTCTTCCACCTATTAGTGACTTTGAACTTGTGAGTTGAAAGCAAAGAAAAATAGTTCTCTATCTTGATCTCAATAGATGAGTTCATATATTCCTCTTTGAATCGAAGACTGACATGGAAGATCTCCTACACTCTTCGTTCTGCGATTTTATACAATTCTGAAGTGAAATTCACTATGCTAAACTCTGTTTGAGCCCTTTGCTATCACTTGAGATTGCTCCAAGCACCGAACCTATGTTGTATCATCAGCGGTTGGCTGTATCCACCAAGGTCACCTTCTTGGCACTCAGTGTGCAACCGTAAGCGCGCTTGAACCCGACCACAACGTGTGAGAGGGTGTATAAGTGTTGGTGGGTGCATGTGTGTAAGGGGAGAATGGAAAGGAACAGAGGGAAAGGGGAAGTAAGAGTGCATGAGAGTGTGTGAAAGCATAGGTATGTGTGAGAGTGAGAGAAGAGAGTTTGCTCAAAGGTAACCACTAGAGTTGAAGGTCCCTTAGTGCAGGTATTTGCCCATATTTTCCTGCGGTACATCAGATTGAAATTGTGGATTTAGGGCGATCAAAACTAACCTAGCATCAGAAAGTTTAGCCAAATACCATTGTGTGTGTGCACTTTCCCTTGGACTAAGAGGCCCAAACATTAGTCTATCAATAACATGAGAGTAAGCTAGAAAGAAACTTTATCAAATGGACTATTTGTGTGAGTAAAAAAGAAAACTTTAGTGGGCTTGGGATTCAAGACATTGAAGCTTTGGACAATAAGTTTGTAGCAAAATGGATGATTAAAGCTAGGTGAAATATGAATATCTCTTCGGCCAAATTGATTTTCAAAAAACAAATTGCTCTTACGTTGTAGGTGTGCCTAGTTTGAAGAGTCATGATTTAGTTACTTTCTTGTTCTCCCCCTTTCTGGTTACTCCTAGAGGCTCCGATTTGTTTTGTTCATTGTTGAAAAGTTGGAGCAAGATGAAACCTTAGCTCAAGATAAATGGTGTGCAGTGGACTATCGATATTAGCCATAAAAAATCAATATGTTTCCCAATAAAGGGAATTGAGGCACTCAATTCTATGAACCTCCAAAGAGCAAAGAAATCATGCAATTAAGGGTTTTGTATGTGCAAGCATCTCTTGAATCAAGATGAAAAACAATGGATTAGATTTGTGGACATTAGCAGAGCTTGCAGCTTGCAAGTGGACTATGAAGATTGGTGCTTGTTAAGAAATAGAATCAATGCTTGGGAAATCTCAAAGTCTTATCTCCTTCTTGGCCAAAATCCCCTCTTATAGGATGTATAAAAAGACACAATGGTAATAGCTTGGAAAAAATTCCTAGTTTCAATAAGAATTTGGATTTTCATATCTTACTTAATAGTAATAGGAAGTGGTATCTGAGTTGGTTGAGTATCAGATGTATTTTTAAGTTTCTTGCCCTATGGCATCCTCTCATTTAGAATAACAAAAGTTGTTCTATTGTGGCAAATTTTCCACTATGGGATTTAGACTAATGGTGAACGTAACAAAATTTGTGGGGCAACTACGTGGTACATGCATTGCCTCAATGGTAGGGAAGACTTGGGGCACCTCTTTGTTTCTTGATCAAGGAGGTTTTCTCGCATGGCAAGTTAAACAGAAAGAGTGGTCAATCAAAAAATCCCTTAGCCTTCTAGGTAGAAGAAATTTTAATTGTAAGAAGTCCCCTCCCTTTAGACACCGTTTTGGAGAATGATAAGATCCAAAGAAAAAAGGGGGCAAAAAGATTGATAACTTTCTTTGTAACTCTTTGAAGGATTTATAATTTTTTGTTGTTCTAATAATCGTGCCATCTCTAATGCGTAGATTTCCTACCACCTTTGGGCCATCACCATTGCATCACCTTCAAGTCATCCTACCCTTGCTTTGTGGGTATGGGGGTCCCATGGGCACTATGCCCCCCCACTTATACAATTTTTATTTCAATTAACTTATACAAGAGAGCCTAGGCCTCGATGAAAATTCCTTTTATATTAAGAAAAACATATAAAGTTAGATTTGTAGAAAAAGGATATGCTCAAACTCAAGGATTTGGATATTAGGAAAATTTTATGATAGCAAGAGAATTGCCACACTAAGATATTTGAGTGTAGCTACAAGTAAAGATGGAAGATATATCAACTTGATATATACAATGCTTTATTAAATGCCAATTTAAATGATAATTTTTTTTTGATACAAATATAAAATTTTGAAGATGAAAAATCTACACATGTGTGTAAACTTAAAAAACCATTCTTTGTCTTTCATGATACAAATTAAAAAATCTGAAGATGAAAAATTTACACGTGTGTAAACTTAAGAAACCATTCTTTTTCTTAACGCAAGTACCAAGAACTTGGAACACAAGACTATTTAATATTGTTGCAAAATCATAATACAATGTGGGCAAGGAATAATATGGATGGAATTGCATACATTAAATGTAAGATTGGTTTTGAATCTAAAATTTGAAGTAAGACTTAGCTGACCTCTTCTTTACTTATGCTCTGGACAACATAACTTGGGAATGTAAATTATCCAATTTATTTTTGCTCATTGATAAATTTTTCCATCTAGTTCTCCATATCGTGCTTATGCACTTTCAATATCCCACTCACTCTCTGTTGATATATTTTGGTACTGATGTGTGTGAACACACCAGAACTCATTAGGAACTTTTTCCCCTCTTTTGGAGGTCTTTTACCCCTTGCTTGTATATATGCCTATAACCCTAATGAGTCAATTATCCTTTGTACATTCACTTGGTACTGCATTCAGTATTGTGTGTTGTGCTCCAAGCTTCTTCTTCTTCTTCTTCTTTCTCCTTGTGTTGTTCACATGATTCCATAGACCTCAAACTCCAACAATTGGTATCATAACAGGTCGTTGCTTCATCTAGGGTTTCATCAAAAGCCCTATGGTGATAGTCTTAGAATTGCATGAAAATTGGTGAGCTAACTTAGGGTGATTAAAAGTTCAAATAACTTTGTTGTGTGGTGTCAAAATTTGGATTTGATCTTGTTTCAGCCTCCCAATGCACTATCATTGTGCTTGTGCAAGCAATTTTTTCCTTTTGTGCCAAACATATATACAATTTTTGGTTCACTAGTACAAGCGTTTAGAAGTCTGCTACACATTAAGTAGAGCTTGATAGGGTAGTTATATTCAACATTTTGAGATACACTCATTTTTTGCATCATGATATTTTTGTGAGTGGCTATGCCTAAAAGCAATGATATATTCCATATGTTGGGTATCGAGGACAAGTTGGATGGTACCAATTACCCATTGTGGGCATATATGATGTGTCATGTATTGGTCACAAAATGATTGTGAAATATTGAGCAAGGTATTGAAAACTTCCCTACTACACCTGGGAAAGAGTTATTGAAGGTGATGCATATGGCATTGAAGATGATGATCTTCAAGTTCATGTTCATGCTCCGATTCCTACTTCACCTCCTACAAAGCAACTTTGTTGTCATAGCAAAGATGCTCAAGCACATGCATTGATAGTTTTGTCTATCAAATGTGCCATTATCCCTCATATTCACTCTTGAAAAATAGCAAAGGATGCTTAGGATACACTTACCACTTTAAATGAGGCAACAAATGAGGCAAGAAATGAGGCTCCTGTTGCTTACCTTTGAATATAGTTGGAGAGTGAGCATATGAATGAAGGAGATTCTATGGATAGATTTTTGACAAAGATCAAACATTTGAAGGAGCAATTGATTTTTTGCAGATGAAGTCATACCCAATAGTTCACTTGTGCATATTGTTCTTAATGGTCTTCTAGATTTGTGTTAGAGTTTTGCTTCTACTCTTCAATTGATGATGAAAGTCAATCCAAATGCCTTAAAATTTGAGGTTTTAGTCTTTGATTTGTTGTTAGGAATATCAGTCCAGACAGAAGAGGTCCATTATGTGTGTTGTAGATCAAGCTTTCTTAGCTAATTAAAAGGGAAAAGATAAATGCAGCTCATCTACTAGTAAGTAGAAATATGCTAATGTTGCACAATCAAAGAAGGAAGACAAAGACGAGAAGAAAAAGAGAAGTAGAAAAAAGTTTGCAAATATTGTTAAGGTAATGATCATGTCATAAAGAGATGTCCAAAATTGCCCACAAAAGAGATAAAGGAAAAAGAGGATGGAATGGTTGTTGTAGAAGCCTCGACATCTAAAACAGAGTTTGCAAATCTTGCATAGAATGAAGAGTGGGTGTTTACTAGTGTTTGTAGTTATGACCCATCTTCTCATGAACAATGTATGTTTGCACTAGACTTAGATGTTTGGTACTTTGATATTCGAGCAACCAAACATATTACATCAGTGTAGTTTCTTCAGTTCACTTGAGCCTATCCCTACAAGGAATACTATCACATGTGCCAACAACTCCTCTTATCCTCTCATGGAGTTGGTAAGATCATTCTGACTACTAGTGATGGTAGTTGTTTCACATCCTCAGATGATTTGTTTGTGTCAGGGATTAAGAAAATTCTATTTTCAGTTTCAACATTAGCCAAGATCTACTTAGTTGCCAAATTTATTGATGATAGATGTATAGTTCATGATCTATCAAATGGTGATGCTATTATTACTTGTTGAATTTTTTGTTGTGGTCTGTATAAGCTCATAGACTATGAAAAATTTGTGAATGATTTAGCATGTGCAGCTCAAGATTCCTAGGCTATCTCATATGCAAAGTGTTAGCATGCATGCTTTGGTCATATTAGTTTTGCTAGCTTGCTATGCCTGCAAAAATATGAAATGGCATCCTCTCTGCCCAAGCTTAAGGCAACTAGTAAGCATGTCTATGAAGGATGTGGTGTGGGAAAAATGGAGTGTTCCTCCTTCCCAAAAGATGGTTCAGTACGAGCTACTCAGAATTGTAGCTTGTTCATAATGATGTCTGTGGTCTTATGCAGATACCTTTTTTTGGGTCTTTACTTCATGACTTTTATTGATGATTTTTCCAAGCATGCATGGGTGTATCCATTGAAAGCAAAGTCTAAAGTTTTGGATGAAAATTTGTTAGCATGTAAAATGTGCAACCTGCATTTTGATCGACAGGGGGGGGGGGTGGGGCAGGGGGGATACATGTCTTCTAATTTTAATGCATTTCTAGTTGAACATGGGATAAAACATTAATGTACAATTCCCTATACACCTCAACATAATGGGTTTATTGAAAGAAAGAACATTTCTCTCATGGAGATGGTGAGGTGTGTGGTCAAAATTCAAGCTTTACCACATATTATGTGTGCAGCATATGTACTTAACAGGTGTCCCACCAAAGCACTATAGTCTATCACTCCATATGAGGATTGGCATGATCACAAAATATCTCTTTGCTCATCTTTTTGTCTTTTCTTGTATTACATATGCATTCGTGCCAAAAGTACAATGAAGAAAATTGGATGATAAAGTAATAAAATGTATTTTTGTTGACTATAGTTTTGAAAGCAAATGATATCATTTGTATCATCCACAAAATAAACACATTTTGGTTAGCCATGATGTTGTTTTTGTGGAAGATGCAATTCATCCATTACTTTCATGTAATAACGAGACATCAGCTAGCTCCAATGATGTGTATGACACTTTGCTACCTCTTTTTATAGGTGGATAGTCAAGTTTTGGTCCGAATGAGGCAATTTCTTAGCATTTACAATGATGATGCAAATCATTTCATTTTTTATGCACATTTACGTGATGCACTTGTTGATGAGAGGGCTAATATAGAGGAGGAAAAAAATATGACTGAATGGTTGGTGCAAACTTTGCAAGATAGCAAATCAGATGCACCTCTATCATATCATACTCATTTAGGCTCTCATAGTTCTTCTTTTGCATCAAATTTCTATGCTATGGTTGCCTCTAGTCTTTGTGATGACAATGAGCCTATTTCATTTGATGAAGCACAAAATACAAAAATAGATAGCTGTTATGAAATCAAAATATGATGTTATTATGAAGAATGGTACTTGTTCTTTATGTGATTTGCCTCCTCGCAAAAAGGCCATTGGCACTAAATGGGTATACAAGTTGAAATATAAAATAGATGGAATAGTTGACAGGTATAAGGCTAGGCTTGTTGAAAAGGTTATGCTCAAGAGAGAGGCATTGATTTTGATGAGACCTTTGCACCCACTTGTTGAATGACCATCATTTATAGAATCTATGCACTTGGAGCTCATCATGGTTGGAATGTACATCAATTGGACATTAAAACTAGATTTTTGAATGGTGACTCACATGAAGAAGTGCATGTATTTTAGCCGCATGGTTTTGTGTAGAAAGGGCATGAAAACAAAGAATATGTGCCCACACAGGAGAACATTGCAAAACTTTTCACAAAGGCTCTACATCGAGAGAAATTTGAAGCTTTCTGCAAAGCTTTGGGCATACTTCCTTTTGTGAATTGATCTCCTTCCACATAGCTTGGAACTTCCTTATACATGAGTGCCAACTCCTTGTTCTCGGCATCATTCCCTGGGGGGATTTGTTGATATATTTTGGTAGTGATGTGTATGAACACACTAAGATAGTGGGGACACTTTTTTCCCTCTTTAGGAGGTTTTTTTTTTCCCCGGCTTGTATATATGGCTATAGCCTTAATGGGTCAGTTATCTTTTGTACATTCACTTGGTAATACATTCATTATTGTGTGTTGTGCTCCATGCTTCTTCTTCTTCCGTTTGTTGTTCATGTGCTTTCATAGACCTCAAACTCCAACACTCTCACTAGCTCTGTTACTATAATTTACTAAATTTTTTTAATGCTAGGTCTTTTATTGCATCTTAAGTGCATTAATGGTTATGTAGCTTTTGAAATACATAAAGCTTAGAGTTCACATTTATTTAATTCAAATTAAGGAGCGTAAGTGAAAGTTTTCAATTCTTTATTTAAGCTTTCACTCAAATGTTCCTTAAATTCTAAATTCATATGTGTTTATGTACATATGCTTGTGAAAATCCCTAAATCTTTATGCATTTAGGTGTATACGATTGTTTAAGCCCCATAAAAACTATTTTCTATGTATTTCGATGTGCATGCTTGTACAAATACCTAAACCCTAATTATTTATGTATTCTGATATATGAGTTTGTTTGAATCCCTAAACCCTAATTTTTAATGCAGTTAGGTGTGTCTGATACTATAAATACCTCAACCCTAATTCTTTCTATTTTTGGGTTTATACGTTTGTTTGGAGCTTTAATCATTAATTTTTTTATGAGTTAAGGAATGTTTCCTTGTATGAATTCTTAAACCCTAAATTTTTGTGTGTTCAGGTATATATGGTTTTTTAAACCCCTAAACCATAATGTTTTATGTATTTAGGCATGTATGATTGTACAAATCCCTAAACTCTAACTCTTTATTTTTTTTTTTTAAACCCCTATGTTTCAGTATACATGCTTGTTGAAATGCCTAAACCCTAATTTCATATGTATTTAGGTAAGCATGCTTATATAGATCCATAAACCCTAAATCTTTGTGTATTTAGATATATATGATTGTTTAACCCCCTAAAGCATGAGTTTTTCATCTACTTAGATATGTATCATTATATAAATCCATAAACCCAAATTTCCTATATGTTTAGGTATGCATGCTTGTATAAATCCATAAAACATACCTTTTTCTCTTTTTAGGTACGCATGTTGCATAAATCCCTAACCTCTAAATCTTTATGTGTTTAGGTATATATTCTTATTTAAACCCTTAAACCCTAATGTTTTATGCACTTATTTCTGATTTGATAAACTCCTAAAACCAAATGCTTCATGTATTTAGATATGTACAGTTTAAAAATCCCAAAATCCTAATTCTTTATGTGTTTAGGTATGTATCTCTGTTTAAACCCCTAGATTGTAATTTTTATGTGTTTCCTTGTGTACGCTAATATAACCCCCTAAGCAATAACTCTTTTATGTTTTCAACCATATATGTTTATTTAGATCCCTAAACCCTTATTTTCCATGTATTTAGATATGCATGCTTTAAACCCTAAATCTTTATATGTTTAGATGTATATGCTTATTTAAATCCATAAACCATAATTTCTAATGTTTTTATGTATGTATAATTCTATAGATCCCTAAACCATAATTTTTTATTTGTTTTGTTATGCATGCTTATATAATCCTTAAACCCTTCATGTGTTTAGGTATATATGCTTGTTAAAATCCCTAAACCCTATTTCTATGTATTTAGGTTTTCATGCTTGTATAAATCCTTAAAGGTATGTATTTTTGTTTGTTGGTGTAAATTGCAAGCCTACACATTTGGCTCAAAGGATGCATTAAAGTCTACACATACATGAAGAAGCATAGGAACATATGCTAGTGGTTAATTACCACTTTACCTCATTGTAAAAGTCAAATTGACTTAGAATCCTTTGTAATCACCTACCAAAGTGAGTCATGGAAAAAGTAGCTCATTTGATTGAAGGAATATCTCCAAGCATTTAGGAGCTTGATCATAGGGAGCTAAAATTTGAATTTGAATTCAAATCTTCACTCATTACATATAAAAGAGAACATGAAAAGTCGCAGAAAAGAGAGATCATTCTCGAGCCTCATTCTACTGAGTTTGAGTGTGTGTGAGGACTATACCATAGCCTACACCTCTCTACACCATTAGGCAATGTTGTTCATGCCAATGGGATTGTATACAAGTGTTCATTAATAGATACATTTATATAATTCATCTCCGAGTTCTCTGTTAGTCTACTCAAAAGTCTGTCAACTTGTCAAGGGCATATCTCGGTCAATTCTTCACCAAATGAAGTGCTTCAAAGCTTGTTGGATTCCACTCAAAGTCATCTACATGCTGTTAAAGTTTGAAGTGATTCGATTCAGCCATTTCAGAGAAATCTGCGTCGAGGTGAACTCTGGTCATTTTCTGCTACAGTCCTAAAAAGTCGAGGGTATAGCTAAACTTGCTAAATTGATTTCTCTTAGCATAGTCACTACAACATATGAGGGGCATACCGACGCTGCATATACCGATGGTCATAGTCGGCGTTGGTATAGCCCTCGGAAAATCTCACTAAGAGATACCGACGGTCAAGTGACCGTCAGTATGACCGTTTTAAACGGATCGTCGGTGTGGCTCGCAGTCGCCGGTATAAGCATCGGTATAGGCGTCGGTATGAGCGTCGGTATAAGCGTCGGTAAATTACTCGCAACTACCGATGCGTATACCGACGTCCATACCGGCGCCTATACCGGCAGCGAATTTTTAAACATACCGCGAACCCGAGAGCAAAACTTCACATTTTTGCACAAGAACACATATACATATAATACATACATACATGTAGATACACATGCATACAAAAATATACATATTTTAGATTTAAATCTTTAAGATTAGGGTTTTAGGGTTATAACACCTACATAAGATATATGCACACATACACATGCACATGTAATACATATATACATGTATATACACATGTATACAGAAATATACATATTTTAGGTCTACATATTTAAGATTAGGGTTTTAGGGTTTAGTATTTCAGATTTAAGTCTAAGTCTTTCTGATTAGGGTTTTAGGATTTTAATACGTAGATTACATATATACACAAACACACATATACATATAATACATACATACATGTAGATACACATGCATACAAAAATATACATATTTTAGATTTAAATCTTTAAGATTAGGGTTTTAGGTTTATAACACCTACATAAGATATATGCACACATACACATGTACATGTAATACATATATACATGTATATACACATGTATACAAAAATATACATATTTTAGGTCTACATATTTAAGATTAGGGTTCTAGGGTTTAGTATTTCAGATCTAGAATTTTAAGATTAGGGTTTTAATTAAATATATATAATTAAATATATAAAATTTAATATATAAAAATAGGATTACGTAAGGAAAAAAATCTGAATATATAAATAAATATATATATAAAATATGATAATTATATACATAAATAAATATAAAAAGAACTAGTGTTTTAAATAATTTAATTAAATATATATAATTAAATATATAAAATTAAATATATAAAAATAGGATTACGTAAGGAAAAAAATCTGATTATATGAATAAATATATATATAAAATAAGATAATTATATACATAAATAAATATAAAAAGAACTAGTGTTTTAAATAATTTAATTAAATATTTATAATTAAATATATAAAATTAAATATAAAAAAATAGGATTATGTAAGGAATAAAAATCTGAATATATAAATAAGTATATATATATAAAATAAGATAATTATATACATAAATAAATATAAAAAAAACTAGTGTTTTAAATTATTTAATTAAATATATATAATTAAATATAATTAAGTAAAGAAAAAATCTGAATATATAAATAAATATATAAATAAATATATAAATACACAAACACACATACTTATATACCTATCTATATTCACATATATATACATATACACATATATATACACATGCATACATATATATACATGTTTTAGTTCTAGGTCATTTAGATTAGGGTTTAGGGTTTTAACACGTACATAACATATATACACACATACACATACACATATAATACATATATACATGTATATACACATGTGTATAGAAATATACATAATTTAGGTCCAGATCTTTAAAATTAGGGTTTTAGGGTTTAGGCATACATATAACTTAATTAAGAGGAAAAAAATATGAATAAATAAATAAATATATATATAAAATAGGATCAATCAAGAAAAAATCCGAATATATAGATAAAATAGGATAGCTATATAGATTAGGGTTTTAAAACTAGGATTTTAAGTTTTTTTAGGTATTTAAGTATTTAGGTCTTTAAGAGTTAGATTTTTAGGTTTAATAAAAAAAGAAATGTTCTAAAATGTCCATATTGTAGCAGATGGCTTCTTTGGATCCTGAAGAGAGAATGGCATGTCCTTGCACACAGTGCAAGTATCAAATTTATCGGAAACGACGGATTTGTACTGCACATGTTAGAGAGTATGGATCCTTTGATAGGAGTCGACTGGAAAACCTACGCTATCATTCGCATGGTCCCCCAGGTGAGCAGATGGATCCAAACGACATTGCACCGGTAACATCTCGTGGAAAAAAGAGAGCAAAAAAGCACTTAGACGTAGAAGCAAGCACTAATAATATTACACAGAATGAACATATGGAAGAGATGTTTGAAGCATTTTATGAGATGGACAAAGATCATGATGGTGAAGAAGGTGTCGACAAGAGTTTCATGGACACAACAGAAATTCCACGATCAGAAGTTGATGAAGAATATGAAAACATGAGAAGATTAGCTCGTTTACCACTTTACAATGGAGCAAAGATATCTGTACTACGTGCTTCACTTGTGATGCTCAATCTGCAATCCATTTATGGATGGTGAGATAGTAGTGTCACTGAATTGTTCAGGTAAGTGGAGAACAAATTGGCTTTCATTGTTGTATCACAATAACTTCATTTACTAATATCATTTTAATTGCTTATTGCAGGCTTCTTAAAAATCAAATTTTGCCAGAGGGCAATGACATGCCTCCAACACGTGGAGATGCGAAAAACTTTTACAGTCCATTGGAATGGATTATACGAAAATTCATGCTTGTCCGAATGATTGCATTCTCTTTCGGAATGAGTATGAGCATCTCCATGTATGTCCAAAGTGTGGAGCAAATAGATTTAGAGAAGACGTTATAGGCGAAGCAATCCCCGCAAAGGTTCTTCGCCACTTTCCTATCATTCCACGAATTAAGAACATGTTTAGATGCAAATCTATAGCTGAGTTAATGTCATGGCATACAAAGAGCAGGTCTACAGATAATGTAATGCGAGTGCCAGCTGACTCTGATGCTTAGAAGCACATAGATAGTAAGTGGCCAGAGTTTGCTAGTGAGCCTCGGTCCATACGTCTAGGCCTAGCTATGGATGGAGTGAATCCATTTGGATTACGCAGTTCTTCATGGAGCACATGGCCTGTATGTTTGGTCAATTATAATATCCCACCATGGTTGGCCACAAAGAAAGGTCATTTATTATTAGCTCTTATTGTACCAGGTAAGTATAAGGTAAAAAACATGGATGTATATCTTGCACCACTTGTAGAAGAACTGCGCATTTTATGGGATGGGATCACTGTGCGTGACATGTCTCAACCTATAAGAAGACGAGACGTGCGAGTGCAAGGCATACTTATGTGGACAATGCATGATTGGCCTGGTTATGGTGAATGTTCAGGTTTATCGATTTCGGGTTACCATGCTTGTCCTTTATGCGGACCACGACTCGAAGCACGCTATTCCAAAGCACTACGTAAAACTGTGTATGAAGGACATCATAGATATTTGCATGATGGGCATGTTTTACGTGAAGGACAAATTGGTTGACAAGCGTAACACCAAATGAAAGCTAGCGATTGGAAACAATTGTGGGATTCAAAAAATCCAGTTGCTGGCATGAAACGGTTGTCCATTTTTCATGAACTCCCTTATTGGAGTGAATTGGTGATCAATCATTTGGTAGATCCGATGCATATTTTCAAGAATGTGGGAGAGATGCTTTGGAAAACTTTGATCGGAAAGAAAGAAAGCAAAGCACAAAGGGACGACCTAGAAGAGCGAGGTCGTATGCGAGAGTTGTGGGCAATTACTAAGCCCAACGGAACAGTATCGTTACCAAGAGCTCCTTGGGTGCTTCGCACGATGGAAGAGCAACAAGTGAAGAAAACAATTTCAGAGTTTCGTACACTTACTGGATGCATGAGATGTCTAAAGACTGCTTTCACACGAAACGACGATCTTGCAGGACTCAAGTCTCATGATTGGCACAAGTTTTTACAGTTTGTGCTCCCTGTAGCCCTAAAAGATTGTCTTTCAAAGGATGTACGAAAAACCATTTATAAAATTAGTTCTTTAGTACGGTGGATATCTTCTAAAGAGATAAATAGAGATAGCATAGAGAGTGCGAAACTCAATGCTATCGAGGCTGTTTGTATGGTAGAGAAATACTTTCCCACAAGTATTCTCACTATTCAACTTCATTTACTGGTTCATGTAGTAAATGAAGTTGCAATAGCAGGAACTGTCCATAGTCGATGGATGTTCTTCTTAGAGCGCTTTATGAAGACATTAAAAGGGTTTGTTCGGCAGAGAGCACGTCTAGAGGGTAGCATGGCAGAGGGATGGCTTGTACAAGAATCTCTTGTATTCATTACTGAGTTTCTACGTATATCGGATCCCAAAATGCTTCGCTTATGGAGCGATGATGAAGATGTTCGTCTCGTAGGCGATGAACCACAAGGTAAAGGATTGCAAAGAAAAATGGATGAAGCTTTCAGAGAGAAGGCAATGAAGTTTTGCATAGTTAACTCTGAGCCTATGCAAAAGTGGTTAGAAAGGTGTGAACTTGCCAAGGAAACTAACGCAAAGGAAAGAGCTCAGTTTCGAAGAAATCGTTCTTCTCGATTTTTGCCACTTCCAGAAAATCTTCGACCTCTCCCACCTTTTCCAATGAGCAGATGGCTAGATGTAGCGGTTTCACAAGCAAAGGCAGCAGGTGAAGATATCTCTGAAGAAGAAGAAGAACTCGCAAAAGGATGTGATTGGGAGTATATCAAATACGGTGCACTATGGTCTCATGGACGACACTTTCGAATCGCACGAATCGATCAAAACCGGTCTACTTTTGATAGTAGAGTGATGGTGAATTTTTTGCAAAAAAGTAGAGCGAGTGCAAGAGATGATAATGCTCTAGAAGGCGAGTTAGATTATTGTGGTGTGATTCAAGACATCTTGAAACTATCTTTCAGAAAGTTTGATTACTTTGTTTTTGACGTGAAATGGTTCAAAGTAGTCACCTCTGGAAGAAACGCAACAGTGAGACGAGATAAGAGCGGTTTGCTTCAAGTCGACTCCACAAGATTATGGACAGATGAAAGGGATACATTTGTACTTCCCGAACACTGTGAGCAAGTTGTTTTTATACCAGATTCAAAAGACCCATAGTGGCTATTTGTTTTACAAGTCGCTCCACGTAGTAGACAAATTTTTGAAAATGCAGATGTAGAAGAAAGTCCATCTCTAGTGGACTCAGAGATTCATTCGATAGTTGAGGAGGAAGAGATCATTGTTCCAGAAGAAGAGGTCATTGAAGAAGAGGTCATTGTTCGAGAAGACGAAGCAATAGACGATGATCAGGAGGAAACCAGCATAGCAAGCGATTTAGAAGCCATCAATTTGGAGATAGATATTCTCGGTGCATCAGATCTTCAAGAGGATGCTAGAATAGAGGACGTACTAATTTTTGGTTTTTTTTTTGTTTATTCCCTATATTATTTTTCTTATCGCATGCTAATTATTCGATCTCTTTTGTGTACAATAATACTCTGTTTCATGAAATCATATTTTGGTTGTCATTAGAGTACACATCACATGTACTCGGTTTTTTTGGGGCAAAGTGTATTGTCTTTTGTTCAGCAACATCATGGTAATGTTGCTGTAGCAAAAGACAAAACATTCTGCCCAAAAAAAATTTTGCAGGTATGGTCGTCAGTATAAGCGACGGTACTCCCAGTAGTGTCATCGGAATAACCGTCGGTACACCCAGGAGGCGATGCAGCAGAAACCGATTACCGACGCATATACCGACGTTTATACCGACGCATATACCGATGCATATACCGACGCTTTTACCGATGTCTAGACCGACGCCTATACCGACTCTTTGGTACCGACGCGGAGACCGACCTTTACACTGGCGTCGCGGCAAATAAAGCCGCGTTCATTTTCCTCGGTAAAAACCTCGGTATACCATCAATATGTTGTAGTGAGTTTATCTTTTTACATCATTCCACTTGCAAATGGTAGCTTACTAAGCTAATTAAATACCCCTAGAAGGAATTTTATCAATTTCTACTGTGCTGGTCATACTGAGTAAAACATCCAGTAGGTGTCAAGACATAAATAGAAGGTTTTCTTGAGTTTGTGAACGTCAAAGTTATCTGTTTTGGTTCAATCATTACACACATCACTTCCAAAGTACATAGGACAATTTTTTTTCCTCCAATACAAGGGCTAGGAAAAATCAGTTGTGGATTGAATTCACAACACTAAGGAAGCAACCTAAGCAAGGTGTTTCAGAATTTGTGACCAAGATCAAAGATGTTGCAGATCAGTTAGCAAGCATAGGAGAAGAGATTGAAGAAGAACAAATTGTAAGGAAAATGATCAATGGAATCAAGGCTGATGACAAATGGGAAAGCTTCACCATTGCAATGGATCTCTACATGGACATGCACACTCCAGATCTTACAACTCTCATGGGACAACTATTTACACATGAAGCAAAGCTCACCAAAAATGGAGATACACCCAAAGGTAATAATTCTTCTGCCCTATACACTGATAAGAAGTCTAGGATAAAGGCAAGAGCAAAAAAATGGAAGATGAAGGCTCTACCTCCCAAGCCAACTATGCAGGGAGAGGTAGATCTTCAAGAGGAAGGGGCAGAGGAGGTAAGCAAGGTAGGGGGAGACCCTATAACTCATCACCATGCAACATTTGTGGTTTATCAAATCATACTACAGATGAGTGTTTCAGGAATTACAAAAATCAGAGAGGAAGAGGCTACCAAAGAGGTGGATACTCACAGTCAAGAGGAAGTTTCAACCATCACCAAGGCCACAACAACAATTACAACAACAATTACAATGGCAACAACCAAGGAGGATTCAAAACCAGAAAGGACTACAACAACTACACAGAGGAGCAGGATGACTCTCTTCTGATCATGAACATGACTTCAAAGTCAGGTACAAATGATGACCACTTATTCTACATTGACTCAGGGTGCTCAAATCATGTGGCTGGCAATGTGGCACTACTCTCTGATCTTGAGGAACCAAAAGGTAAACATCAAGTCCAAACAGGTGATGATACAAAGCATTCAGTAGTTAAAGTTGGAAATGTTAAGACTTGTGATGGTAATCAAAATTTGTTGAGTAGGGTACTCTATGTACCAACCATTACCAAAAATTTGATGAGTGTTGGTCAGATTGTGGAGAAAGGTTTGCAGGTCAGATTCAATCAATATGGAGCATATGTGGAGGACCCAAGTCATGGGTTCAAGAAGATTGCTAAAGGAGAAAAATCAGGTAGACTTTTCACTTTTGAGTTGGAAGATACAAAGAATATTGCACTATATAGTAATAAGGATCAAACACTTTCAGAGCTTGAGATTTGGCACAAATGGTTACGGCACATAGGAGAAAGAACCTTGAAACAAATGTGCAGGGACCAATGTGTGCTTGGGATACCTAATGTATCCAAGCAACATATGATTTACAAGTGTGGTGCTTGTCAATTTGGTAAGTCTCATAGGTTACCCTTCTCCAAGAAAGGATATATGCATGAAGACTACCTAGAGCTTGTACACACAGATGTATGGGGACCTAGCAAAGACCCCTCAGTCTGAGGATCAAGGTACTATGTGTCTTTCATTGATGATTATAGCAGATGGACTGTATTATACTTTATGAAGCACAAGGATGAGGTATTTAATTGTTTTAAGAAATATCTTGCATTAGTTGAAAACCAGACAGGAAGGAATTTGACGAGGCTAAGGTCAGATGGAGGAGGTGAGTACTTCTCCAATGAATTTGAAGAATTCTTGCAGGACAGAGGCATCAAAAGAGAGATAACCACAAGGTATTCTCCTGAACAGAATGGGGTAGCTGAGAGAAGAAATAGGTTAATTGTTGAGACAGCTAGATCTATGCTTAATGAGAAGAAGTTACCTAACTATCTATGGGTAGAGAGTGTTTCTACTACCACTTACCTCATAAACAGGTTACCATCTAAGTCACTTGATGGTATGACACCCTATGAACCATGGCATGGTAAGAGACCATCATTAGATCACTGCAAAATATTTGGATGTGTAGCATATGTGCACATTCCTTCTCAGATAAGAGGTAAGCTAGACCCAAAGGCTGAAAAATGCATTTTCATTGGGTATGATTTAAAGGTTACAGGTTTTATAATCCTACCAATAAGGGATTTATGGTAAGCAGAGATGTGATCTTTGATGAAAATGATTCTAGGTATGAGAATGAATGCAAGAAGGTCAAATTACCCTATGACTTGGAAGAGGAATTTCCGAAACTTGCAAAGGAGGAACCTACTCAGAATGCAGACTCAAGTTCAGATGATGAAGACACTATCAGCCTTGAAGAATTCAAGGCATGGAAGTCCAAGGGCAAAATGAAGATGAAGAAGCTTGAAGACATACCTGAATCTTCAACTCAATCAATCAGAAGATCTCAAAGAGAAAGCAAGAAACCTATCAGATATGGGTATGATACATCTCTTGTTACTAAACATTCAGTTTATCTTGCCAAAGATTTGTCAAATGAAGAACCAGGATCATATGAAGAAGCAATAACCAAATCAGAATGGAAAGAAGCTATGGATGAGGAGATTGATGCTCTCAAGGAGAGTGACACATGGGAGTTAGTACCTAAGAAGGATTCTATGAAGGTAATAGGATCCAGATGGATCTATAAGTTGAAAAGAAATTGTGATGGAACAATTAATAGGTACAAAGCCAGATTAGTAGCCAAGGGTTTTGCACAAACCCAAGGCATTGACTATGAAGAGACATTTTCTGCTGTGGCCAAGATGCCAACAATCAGAGTGTTGGTTAGTGTGGTTGCATCAAAGAATTGGAACATGTACCAATTGGATGCAAGAATGCTTTCTTGAATGGATGGATTTCTGAAGAAGTTTATATGTCACAACCTCTTGGCTATGAGGACCCTAAGAAGGTAACTTATGTTTGCAAATTAAAAAAGGCTTTATATGGATTGAAGCAGGCACCTAGGGCATGGAACTACAGGTTAACTACATACCTCCAAGACCAAGGTTTTATCATGAGCAAGGCTGACACTTCTCTGTTCATTAAGAGAAGTAATTCAAAGGTAATATATCTCTATGTTTATGTTGATGACATCATCATTACAGGTAATGATGTCAATGGAATCAGGTATATCAAAAGCCAGATGATGAAGGAGTTCGAGATCAATGATCTTGGTTTATTGAAGTATTTTTTGGGACTTGAATTAGTCTATACTAATTCAGGGATATACATTACTCAGAAAAAATGTATACAGGATATGTTGAAAAAGTTTCACTTACAGGATGCTAAAGTAGCAAGCACTCCAATGGAGGTAAACCTAAAGCTAAGTGCCCATGAAGGTGATGAAGTCAAAGACATTACATGTTATCAAAGTATGATGGGTAGCTTGAACTATGCTACTCTTACAAGAATTGATATTGCATATGGAATAAGTGTGCTAAGTCAATTTATGCACAAGCCAAGGATACCTCACTTAGAGGCTGCCAAGAGAATCTTGAAGTATCTCAAGGGTACACAAAATCATGGTTTGTATTTCCCTTACACTTCAGATATTGATATCAAAATTTATTCAGATGCAGATTGGGTAGGATGCAAGGATGATAGGAGGAGCGCTTCTGGATATATCTCTTTTGCAGGTGACAAACCAATTTCATGGTCTTCAAAGAAGCAACCTACTGTTGCTTTGTCTTCCACAGAGGCAGAGTATAGAGGACTGGCTAATGCCACACAAGAAGCAATTTGGATTAAGCTTTTGTATACAGAATTGGATTTATATACTAGGTCACCAATTATCTTTGGGGATAATACAAGTTCTCTTCACCTTGCAGCTAATCCTATCTATCATGCTAGGACCAAACACATAGAGGTCCATTACCATTATGTGAGAGAGAAATTAGTAAGCAAGGACATTCAACTTACCTATCTATCAACCAACATGCAATGTGCAGATTTGTTGACTAAAGCTTTGGATGGAACAAAACTTTGCAGGTTCAAATCCATGATTGGATTGCAGGATATACTTGAAGATTGAAGATGAAGACTTAAGCCAAAATGTTTGGCTTGAGTGGGAGCTATTGGTGTAAATTGCAAGCCTACACATTTGGCTCAAAGGATGCATTAAAGTATACACATACATGAAGAAGCATAGGAACATATGCTAGTGGTTAATTACCACTTTACCTCATTGTAGAAGTCAAATTGACTTAGAATCTTTTGTAATCACCTACCAAAGTGAGTCGTGGAAAAAGTAGCTCATTTGATTGAAGGAATATCTCCAAGCATTTAGGAGCTTGATCATAGGGAGCCAAAATTTGAATTTGAATTCAAATCTTCACTCATTACATATAAAAGAGAACATGAAAAGTCACGGAAAAGAGAGATCATTCCCGAGCCTCATTCTACTGAGTTTGAGTGTGTGTGAGGACGATACCATAGCCTACACCTCTCTACACCATTAGGCAATGTTGTTCATGCCAATGGGATTGTATACAAGTGTTCATTAATAGATACATTTACATCATTCATCTCTGAGTTCTCTGTTAGTCTACTGAAAAGTCTGTCAACTTGTCAAGGGCATATCTCGGTCAATTCTTCACCAAATCAAGTGGTTCAATGCTTGTTGGATTCAGCTCAAAGTCATCTACATGCTGTTAAGGTTTGAAGTGATTATATTCAGCCATTTCAGAGAAAGCTGCATCAAAGTGAACTCTGGTCATTTTCTGCTATAGTCCTAAAAAGTCGGGGGTATAGCTAAACTTGCTAAATTGATTTCTCTTAGCATAGTTTATCTTTTTACATCATTCCACTTACAAATGGTAGATTACTAAGCTAATTAAATACCCCTAGAAGGAATTTTATCAATTTCTACTGTGTTGGTCACACTGAGTAAAACATCCAGCAGGTGTCAAGACATAAATAGAAGGTTTTCTTGAGTTTGTGAACTTCAAAGTTATCTGTTTTGGTTGAATCATTACACACATCATTTCCAAAGTACATAGGCCAATTTTTGGTGTTATTGGAAACCCAAGAAGGTCTACTTATCAACTCTGAAGCAAAAGAGGGCTGGTACAAAGCAGGTTTAGCAGTACCTACTCAGTCTCTTGGAGCATCCATCCATCTATCCCAACATTGTTTAAACTGCTAAACCCTAATTTTCTATATATGATTGTATAAACCCTTAAGCCCTGATTCTTTATGTGTTTGGTATATATGTTTGTTTAAACCCCAAAACCCTAATTCTCTATGTGTTTAGGTTTTTGTACATGTGGAAATTCCTAAACATTAACTGTTTATGTGGTTAGGTATGTATGCTTGTTTAAACCCCATAAACGCTATTTTTCAATGTATTTAGGTATTTTTAGGCTACTAGCAAGATTTTTGCAAGTTTTGATTATCGAAAGACCCTTCTCAAAACTATAGATGGATACGCGTAGATGATTTCTTACTATCAAGATTTATTAATTTATGTTTGTACCACTTACAACTTTTTTCAACATGTCCATGAAGGAAAGCTTTTCTTAAACCCTTCTAATTTGGTTTGTGCAATCAGTTGTGCAAAACGCTTAGGTAAGATCATTTCTAAAGTAGGTATTGTTATACATTTAGATAACATTTGGATAAAGTAGGTATCATAGCAATTCATGTAGCTACAACATTTGAATGATATTTCGATAATGCTTAATACGTTGATGCATGTTTCTCCAACTCACTTCAACTTGTCCAAGGAATGTGCAATTGCCATTCAAAGACTGAAGAAAATCCATACTCAAGCACTAATTGTGCAAGGTCCAAACTAGGATCAACCTTTTCATTTTTTGGTAGATGCTTTTGAATTAGCAAGAGGCATTGTACTAATGCAAATTGCGGATACAGGATGGTATTGGCATATCTATTATGCAAGTCATAGATTATCTCTAGTAGAACATAATTATTATATTATTTATATCAAAAGTTTGAGGTTAATTTATTCAATTAAAGAATCTTGGCACTATGTCTTAGGAAGAAAATTCCATTCATGTGCAACATTTGTCTTTAATCTATTTGGTACGTTAACTGATATTAATATGATGGAAAATGTGTGTTATTAGCTTTGATACCACTAACCGAGAGGAATTTCTCTCATATAGCATACGTGAGCACACAACCTCACTAGGAGTTTTGAATCATGAATTTTAATTAGGAATTATTCAACAAAATTTCATTAGTTTTCTCACTCAAGCTCATAATTTCAGCATTTTCTCAACATCAAAGTCACAAACATTTCAAGAAAGGAACTCATTACTAGGTTGACATCTTGGATGCCTCCAAATTCTCTCTATGGATAGATCTATCAATCAGATCTTGGATGCCTCCAAATTCTCTCTATGGATAGATCTTTCTATGATCTTGATAGATAGATCTATCAATCAGATCACAGAAAGATACATAGATTTTTGAGGTTTTGATTCTTCACATTTGTTACTTCATTTCAT
The DNA here is from genome assembly GCA_020310875.1 of Ceratopteris richardii. Classification (NCBI taxonomy): domain Eukaryota; kingdom Viridiplantae; phylum Streptophyta; class Polypodiopsida; order Polypodiales; family Pteridaceae; genus Ceratopteris; species Ceratopteris richardii. Next base: position 36,036,085 of record CM035410.1, on the reverse strand, counting down.
ATGTCATTTTCCTATTGATTTGTTTTACTTTTTCTTTTGTAACTCCCTAAGACTTTTTCTCTGGTTATCCATAATTAATTACTCTATTTGTTGTTTCTTTTCTTCATGTGCTCCTCAGTTCATTATTTTATTCCAACTATTCCAACTTATTTAGCTTATTTTATTCTTTCTTTGCAGAGGTCATATTCCGACTAATTCGTGGACATGTCAATTTTAAACTTTCTCAACATAAAAAAATATTATTTTCTCAAATCTAGCAATTATCACTGTTATTTGAAGCAAGTGAAAATAATTCTTGTTTAAGCATTGGGGTAGACAATGGCCCAAAATGTGATCGATGTGGTCTAATCATGTATAGAGCGTACAAAAATATCACATTCATGTCTCTCTTAATCTCACGAAAAAGGCTTTTTTTAAGTAGAAACACTCTAAAAGCACTGACACTTTGAAAACACTCTTATTTGTGATGTATCATTTTTTTTTGCAATCCATAATGAATATTTTAGCACATTTATAGTATGACGCAAATCCAAAAACTCAAGAGATAATAAGAAACATATTCAAAGGTATGAAATTTATTTTTCTTCTCTAATTTCTCTCTCTCTCTCTCTCTCTCTATATATATATATATATATATATATATATATATATATATATATATATATATATATATATATATATATATATATATATATATATATATATATATACATCTGTTGGTTACAGATGTACCATTTTGACAATAAATTTTGTCAAAAGACCGAGTTTCCCAGCTGCCTTATCGCGCTTATGATGTATGGAGTCTCCGATGGCGGCACCAAAGGTGTTATTGTTCGAAAGACCTCGCCATGACCGAGTTGAATGATCACTGAATGATCGTCTTCAGTCTCCGGCTAAGGCTTCACTATAAATAAAGTTCTGTAACAGGGTGCATATCAGCGCCATTGGAAGCTTCGTTTTACTCTCACACACACACACACTGAGAACAGTGAATCTCCCCGCTGACACTCAGTTGCCTGTCTTCACTATGGCCTTTCTCTTCCCAAAGGAGGTTTTGAACTTCCGTCGCAGCTTCGGTGGAACCATCGAACGCTCAAACCTAGAACAGGCCGTTACAACGGCCTTGTAAGCTCTTCATTTGTTCTCGCATAAACTGTTTATTGATCATACAGATTATGCGTGTAAAACTTGGAACGCCGTTTCATAATCAATATACACAACGCTGCTTTCGTGTTTTGCTTTCTTCTTGTTCTTTTTTCTCTTCTGTATATTTCTTTTTTCTCTTCTGTATAGTTGTGACAACCCGTGGGCAAGAGCCCCCCCTTGTATTTCTATCTAGGCCTTTTTGGTGCTTGTGTGGTTTGCCGACCGGCGCCAAATTGTGCGCAACTATAGGGGGACATGGTGAGCCTCCGACCCAAGTGACCAAAGCGAACCAAGCGATCTCTGCGATCAACGTGCGGTAGCCTTCGTGCTAATCCCCTCCGTACGCACCTCTCGAAAGCGCCGTTGTGCCATCGAGGGGCCGTTGTAACGCGTTTGCCCGCGACGCTTAACGCGGGCCGACTCACTCTAAACGTTCACCCACGACATTCAATGCAGGCCGGCTTAGGCCGTCTCTTTTGTAATCGTTCTCTTTCAATGCAAGTTGGTTTTTCATTCAAACGGTGATATTCCGCTTTCAAGTAAGCGAACAAAACACTCAAGTAAGTCACCCTACCGACGGGCCGGTGCAAGTCGCCGAGCGAGCCCGGGGTGCTTGCTTTCGTTTTATCACAGTTGGTATCAGAGCCTCGCTCGACCCAAGCGGCCTTGGAAGAGAGAACGGACCGGTTGTCACACCAGTGCTGGGGACCGAGTCTTAACGTTCTACTTAGTACACCGTGATGGAGGGTGAAGGCAACGACATCTTTCTCAGGGACGTGGAGCCACGCGGTAGCGGCCACAAAGAAATAGGAAGGGAAAAACGGAGGAATAAGGGGAGGCGTCAACAAACCCTGCCTCCCACCCGGAATTATGATTTTGGGATGTTGGAAAGAGATAAAGAGGAACCGCTAGCGATGGAATGGATGATGGCTCAGGACACTCGCATGGACCGTCTTGAGTCCACCATTGCCAGCTTAGCGCAGCTTCTTAAAGTGCCAGTCGAACCAAAGGAGGACCAAGATAAGGGGAAGCAACCTGAGTTACAGGAGGGCGAAACCTCGGGAAGAACGTCTAGGCAGGGCCGTCGGCCACAGACCCGAAGACGCCGGCCCGTCTCCTCCTCTGACGATGGAAGCGACTCAGATTCCTATGGGAGATTCAAACCGTGTCCACCCGAGAAATTCCGGGGTAAACGCAACTCTCTCGCAGTCTCCAAATGGCTTCGAGACATGGAGCAATACCTCGATCTTCAAAGAGTGGGCAAGCAACATTGGGTCAAGATAGCCGCTTCCTTCCTTGCCGACGATGCCGATGCTTGGTTCTTGGCAGAGTCCGCTCGGGAGGAATTCAAGTCATGGAAGGAGTTCAAGGCGGCATTTGAGGAGTATTTTATCCCTCAAAATGAATCCTTCAAACTCAGGGACGAGTGGAGGGGCTTGAAACAAGAAGGCCCGTTGTCCGAATACATTCGCAAGTATAGAAGACTCATGTTGTAGATAACGGAGATGCATGATCTCGATCGGCTGCATGGGTTCCTATACGGATGTAGCGTTTGGACGCGGCGCGAGATACAAAAACAGTCGCCCCCCACTTGGGAGGAAGCCATTGTCATGGCTGAAAGATACCAGGATGCTGAGAGCAACCGACGTGCTCAAAGCATGCGTAAGACCGAGAACATCTCATCACGAAGGAATCAGCAGGGTGCGGGGAACACCAACACAAACACCCGTCCTGCCAACACCACTCAGAACACGGGTAATGTACCAGTTCAAAGGAACCAAAACAATTATGGGAATAACCAGCAGAGGGCATTGCCAGCGCCCCAATGGCAAAGGAATGATCCCCGGCCATTCTGTAGAACATGCCGTGGGAATCACTGGACACACCAGTGTACTCGCAATAATAATCAGACGCGGGTACAAATGGCTCAAGTAGAAGAGGAGCCTCAAAGACGAAATACTAATGTGGTCCTGACTGAACTAGATGACAATGATGAAGAAGTACAAGCAGGGAATAATGCGCCGCACGTAGGTACCGTGGCCGCGATGCCAGGGTGCTTTCCAATGACATTACGAGTGATTCAGAATATGTACTTCTGGGGAACGTTTGGAAATAAGAGAAAAGCAGTGTTGGTCGATTCAGGCGCGACACATAATTTCATGTCGCCTCAGTGTGCAGCTAGTTTGCAGTTGGCCTTGAGTAAACTTCCTGAAATGTCAGTTACCTTCGCTCAAGGTCGAGATGATAATGTGAAGATCGCCCTCAACATCCGTATGACAATAGGGGAGTGGTCGGCAAAGTTAGATTTTTTAGTCGTGCCACTGGAAGCATTTGATGTAATAGTTGGACTTTCATTCATGGACCGATACATGGTCAGCATGTTGGGTAAGGGAATTGATAAACTTTTGCTGGACATGCAAGGGAACATAGTGGTCGTAGACTGTCATAGAAGTCTGAGAAGAGCCCCAGAGGGAAATTTAGAAGCCCAAGGCAAGTCAGGAAAGGTAGAGAACCCAGGATCGAGTTCACAGGAATCAAGTCACAAGACAGTCACTCCTCCCACAACAAAAGAGGAGGCGGACAGGCAAAGAAAAGGAAAGGCACCAATGTATCAAGAGGGTATACCCTCCAGCAGTCAGGGAAAAGGGAACAAGAAATTGAATTTAGAAGCAGGAAAGTTGAAATCTGTAGCCGCAACAGCAAGGGCAGAGCAAAGACAACAGACACAAGGGCCTTCGATGGCCAAGCAAGTGGAAAAAGCGATGAAGCAAGGAGCTCAGGCACATTTGTGCGTCATAAAGTGTAGCCCCATTGACATAGACGAAAAGGAAAGTGAAAAGATGAAGGTTGGCGATAAAAGAGTTCATGAAGTACTTAGAGATTTTGAAGATGTTTTGCCAAGTCAGTTACCAAGCGGGCTGCCACCACTCAGGCAAGTCCAACACAGAATTGAAGTCATGCCAGGCCATGCTCCTTCGGCCAAAGCACCTTACAGAATGAATGAGACAGACCTAAAGGAGTTAAAAAAGAGTTGATGGACCGATTGGGTCAGGCAAAATTCTTTACACGAATAGATCTCAGATCCGGATATCATCAGATTCGCATAGCAGAGCAGGATATTGAAAAGACGGTGTTCAGGACGCGCTACAGCAGCTACGAGTGGTTGGTCATGGCTTTTAGACTCACCGGCGCTCCAAGCACGTTTTGCCGAGAGATGAATGATGGATTCAGAGATATGTTAGATGAGTTCCTGATCATCTACATAGACGATCTCTTGATATACAGCCGCACACTTGAGGAATACCTAGAGCACGTAAGGGCCGTCCTTCAACGCCTAAGAGAAAGACAGCTCTATGCCAAGCCAGAAAAGTGCGAGTTTGCCATGAACTCAGTTGAATTTTTAGGTTTCATGGTTTCAGACAAAGGAGTGATGATAGACCCTCATAAGATCACAGCAGTTCGTCAATGGGCACCGCCTAAAACAGTCAGAGAAGTGAGAGAGTTCATAGGGTTCTGCCAGTTTCCAAGAAAATTCATCAAAGATTTCAGTAAAGTGGCTGCTCCGCTCACAGAGTTAACTAAAGGAAAGGGTTGCTTTGTGTGGGGGCCTAAGGAACAAGATGCTTTCGAGCAACTCAAACAGGTGATGTGCGAAGCCCCTGTGTTGAAGTTGCCAGAGTTTGATAAAGAGTTCGAGATCCACACAGATGCGTCATGATTGGCAATTGGAGGGGTCCTTATGCAGGAAGGACGCCCTGTGGCTTATGAGTCACACAAATTTCCAGGTACAGAGTTAAGATGGAGCACTCATGAGAAGGAGATGCTCACGGTGATCCACTGTTTGCGAAAGTGGCGTCACTATGTGCAAGATAAACATTTACACCGATAATATTTCGCTCAAGTATTTCTGTACTCAGCCTAAGTTATCTCCCAAGCAAGCAAGGTGGCAAGATTTCTTGGCTGAATTTGACATAGACATAATTCACAAACCAGGCAAGCAAAACGCATTAGGGGAAGAAATGAACCCTGCATGGGCCTTTTAGATTAAGGAGTGATTAGTGATGGACCAATGAGAGGAGGGTGGTGGACACAGTCTAGGAGCTTAATCACCTAGGCTAGGCATAGGCTTCCCTTGTTTTTGTTTGGTCAAATAGGAGAAAAACAACTAGAAGGGGTGGTTTTGTTCACTTGAATGGTTTTGAATGCCCCTCGAATGCATTTTAACCCTTGGATTGGCTCCAAAATCCAATGGATGAGAGTGAATGGCAAAAGTCAAGGCATCCATGCTTTTGGACCCTTGGATGAGCAAGAGATTTAATGGCTAGGATGAGATAGAGCTGCAAAAAGGCGCCTTTGTTTATTAGCCATTAGATAGCCTCTTACATCCGACGGCACAGCTTGAATCCCGAAAAGAATAGGCGCCTTAAATGGCAGCCATTGGATCCAACCACCATCCAAGGGTTCAACTTGAAGGAGCAAAATCTGAGCGCGCGATTTTCCCTCCGCCATCGGATTACATCTTCATCGAACGGCTCCACTGCCCACGCAAAACTAGATCAACGCCGAATGCGGACTTCCGTCGGATTCATCCATGATCTAATGGTCAATATTCATGCAGAGAAGGTGCATTTTGCCTGCGCAAATAAAGCCAAACGACCACACGAATCTCTGACATTCTCTCTCTATGGATCATTCGTCTTCAATCTCAACCATTGATTTTAAGCATCCAAAGGCTCTAAAGCATTAGATTTCATAATTCAAACATAAAAAAAAAGAATACTATTTTATTTGGAAAAACCACCGGTGGTTTTGTATGGCTCCTTAATCAAGGGGATTAAGCATTTTAATTCCTAAAAATTAGGAATCCTTACAAGGCCCATGCAGGGCTCACTTTTTCCCCTAATGGTCATGCCAGACGCCCTGAGTAGAAGACTGACGCTGGCCGCAATTTCCATGGCCGAGGGTAAGACGAAAGATCAAATTCATAAGTTGCAACAAACCGATCCGGATATACAGAGGATCATCAAAGATGTACATTCGGGCTTAGATCATAAAGAAAATACACGATTATGAACAACATGCTATATAGAAAGGGAAGGATTTACATACCGGACAATGCAGAAATACAGAGGATGCTTTTATGGGAAGCACACGATTGTCAATTAGCCGGACATGGAGGACAAAGAAGAAGTTACGAACATTTAAAGGAGTATGTATTTTGGCCGAAGATGAAAGACGACGTGATTGAGTATGTTCAAACATGCCTGACCTGCCAACTAGTAAGACAGCAGAAGATAAAACCGGCAGGCCTACTCCAACCCATGCCCGTTCCGAACCGTCCTTGGGACATGGTCAGCATGGATTTCATAACAGATCTACCAACATCCGATGGGCATAATGCAATCATGGCTGTAGTGGATTATTTCTCTAAACAAGCACACTTCATACCGATGAAGCCACCTATGCCGGCAAAGGTGATAGCACAGACTTTCTTCCAAAAAGTGTTTAAGTATCATGGCCTTCCCTTGGCTATTGTGTCCGACTGGGACACTAGATTCATGAGCGACTTATGGCGGGAACTTTTCTTTTAGGCACTCAGCTTCGATTCTGATCGGCCTATCACCCCGAGACCGATGGGCAAACAGAAAGAGTCAATCAAACCATAGAAAATTACTTGAGGAGTTACATTCAAGCGGACCAGAAGGATTGGGCCAAGCATCTCGACATTTTAGAATTCCATTATAACAGCTCAATCCATTCCAGTACATCTATGTCACCGTTCGAGGTGGCCACAGGCAAAAGTGTAATCACACCTATGGCACTCATGTCAGATGAAGTGCTAGTGGCAGCAAACCGGGAATGTGGTAATTTTTTACGAGACTGGCAATCCAAACTACGACAGGCAAAAGAAGCCCTTATCAAGAGCAAAGAAAGGATGGTAAGAATTGCTAATCAGAACCGAACAGAGGCGCCAGATTACCAAGTGGGTGACCTAGTTCTAGTAAATGCCAAGAACATCATTTTACCCAGGAATTTCACTCCAAAGTTCAATCATAGGTACTATGGACCATACAGAATTAGTCACCGCTTCAACCAAGTGACATATCAGCTGGCTCTTCCACCCGAAATTCATATCCACAACTCGTTCCATGTGAGTTTGTTAAAACGCTTCCGCCCTGACACTCGCTTTGGACGTCAAGTCACATTGGTGGAAGATCCAATCGAACAACAACAGGCAGAGTTGATCCTCAAGGAGAATAGCTCACAATTCCTCGTCAAGTGGCGTGGCCGCCCCCTCAAGGAAGCCACATGGGTAAGTAAACAGAGTATGCCACCGACAGCCCAAAGCCTCATTGAGTCGTTCCAATCGACTCATCCTTCGACATCCCAGGCGCGAATTCCGTAGCTTTACGAGGACGCAAAGCTCTTCGAAGCGGGGGAGAATATGTGACAACCCGTGGGCAAGAGCCCCCCCCCCCCCCTCCCCCCCTCCCCCCCCCCCCCTTGTATTTCTATCTAGGCCTTTTTGGTGCTTGTGTGGTTTGCCGACCGGCGCCAAATTGTGCGCAACTATAGGGGGGACATGGTGAGCCTCCGACCCAAGTGACCAAAGCGAACCAAGCGATCTCTGCGATCAACGTGCGGTAGCCTTCGTGCTAGTCCCCTCCGTACGCACCTCTCGAAAGCGCCGTTGTGCCATCGAGGGGCCGTTGTAATGCGTTTGCCCGTGACGCTTAACGCGGGCCGGCTCATTGTAAACGTTCACCCGCGACGTTCAACGCGGACCGGCTTAGGCCGTCTCTTTTGTAATCGTTCTCTTTCAATGCAAGTTGGTTTTTCATTCAAACGGTGATACTCCGCTTTCAAGTAAGCGAACAAAACACTCAAGTAAGTCACCCTACCGACGGGCCGGTGCAAGTCGCCGAGTGAGCCCGGGGTGCTTGCTTTCGTTTTATCACAATAGTCTTCAACTTTCTCTGCTTTCTCTGTGCTATTCCCGCAACCTTTTCTGCTGCGATCCCCATCCTCTTTTTAAGCTAACTTTTCTCCATCTCTACATGATACTTAAATTCTATTAATAAGTTTTATTTGTGATTCGACGCACAGCTACGAAGATCTACACTCCGTCAATGGAGGTACTGAGCTTACGCGAAAGGAGAACTACACGAGCATGGCATGCCTTAAACTCTTTGGCTCCCCTCTTTATGACTGTATACATAGGTTGCATCCGTAATTCAGCTGTTTGAATAGTTGACACATCTTTTGTTAATGAGCATAAGATCATCCTTGATCTATTTCATCAAATAATTGTCTTTACGAAACGAACTATATCGATTTATGATTGACAAACAATACCTTTGATTACAGGTAAATACATATTATGACTTGGCAACTGCGTTTTACGAATATGGGTGGTGCCAATCTTTCCACATGTCAACCAGGTTTTTCTCTGATCCATCGTTTTTGGAGTGGAACAATAAAACCTCACCATGGTAACCATCACCAGATCACTGACGACGATGGAGCACGTGCTTTGATATTCGTGGTTGAGCACACTCCCTTCTGTCCGCTCAGAGTGGTTCACAGTAGTAAAACTATTTGATACAATGGGTTTTTTCTTTTCTATTATCTTTGTAGAGACCTAGTATTCGCGTTTCAAACCTCAATGTCGACCAGCAAAAGAAGGAGCTTTTGAAATTTCTTTTCTGGTGGTCGATTCTGAGGGTCTTGCAGAAGTCCAACTTAACGGTTGGCATTAAGCTCAGTAGCTTGCTCGGTTAGTGGCCGAGTCGTTTGTAGACCAAAGCGACTGACACAGAGACAGCCCTTTAATAGGAGAATAATCTACTTTACGTGAATTAGAATTACGGGACTTATAATGTTGTCCAATACAAAACTTCTCGGACATCGCAGTTCCCATGACGAAGATGCGAAGATGACAACTTCTGTTTTCTTTCTTTGCAGGGTTTACAACGAAACTTTCCCAGAAAGCGTTAAGAGACATGAGCATTATCTTGCACTTCGCTTGGGGCTAAAGCCTGGAATGAAGGTAACAATAATAGCTTATTATGTCAACAAATGTTAGTTATGATTGCTGGATGCACTACCTTTCGTGTGTTGAAGGAAACACAATGAGCCACACGATTCGTTGCAGGAAGCAGGCGTAATCGCAAAAAACCTGCATAGATCCAAGAATACTTTAATGTATTCAGATCTTCAAATGGAGATAGAGAATGTATTTCGGGGCCCGGGGTGATGGGGGTGACATTCCCGAGTGTGTGCATATGGAAGAGTAGGTGGAAGACCAAACTTGCAGAGGAGAAAAAAAAAGAAAGAACATTTTTCCTTTTTTAAGAAAGACACAGGAAATTGAATATTAGTACATACTGTTACATTCCATGCAGAGGGCAAATAGAGGGAGATACGTTTTTCCCTTCATTTGTTGGGTCTTTGATACTCTTCCTTGATCATACTTGAAGGTCTTGGATGTTGGATGCGGCATCGGAGGTCCGTTGCGCGAGATCGCAGCATTCAGGTTTCCCATTATTTTAAAGCTTAATTCACAAAGCAGCATTCGTTTCCGTCACATGACTAACTCAGAGCTGCTGTAAATTTCGGTAGTGGCGCTACAGTAATTGGAATAAACAATAACCAATATCAAATCACGAGAGGGATCGTAAGTGCCATATTCGCCTTTATTTATTCATCATTTATCTCCATATGAACAACCATTTATCCGCAAAAATCATTCTACTTAAAAAAAAAGGGGAAAGTTGAAAAAATTCTCCCGAAGTCTTTCGTGAAAATATTAATGATATCTTATTTTCTGGAGGATCTCAGGCCTTGAATAAGCAGTATGGAATGTCGGACCGCTGCCAATTTATAAAGGTTAGAAGCGACTTGTCTATGACATTCATTTTGTTTTTTCTTTTCATTGCACAGTTCACAACGCCTAAACACATTATGAACTATACATCTATAGAAAGCGCAACTTTGTTAGTACGCTGCATCTTACTGCCATCGACAACGTTGACCGCAGCATAAGGAGACCTGAAATGGAAATAAAAAAAACAATCTTCGCGCACTCCACGCTTTTGATCGGTCGTAACCCGTTAAGTCACTCCGTCAAGAAAGCTTTACTGATTTTCTCTCTTACCAAATCCACAGATATAGTTATTCATGCCAAGGAATTTTTATAATTTATCTAGTTACGGATTTGAGCATCTTCACATTTGATTTCTTTCTGCGATATTCCGTGCAGTCTGTACACCGTACTTATAGAAAATATTCGATGATACTCTTGCTCATTTACGAGGGGACTTTCGAGACTCGAAAAGAAGCAAAATTTTGCTGCCTTAGTGGTTGGGTCTCTCGCTTCTTGAGGCGGGGGCAAGAGTTCAATCCTTGGTAGCAACATGTAAGGGACATGTATTCTGGAAAGATCTTGCATTGTGGCTGAGTGCCATTGTCTGTCTATCCTTGCGGTAGTGTTGACCGCCGTTTAAACCACTCTTGTAAACCCCTATTCTTGTGGGATAAGGGGGGTCCCATGGATACTATGCCCTTCCTTGTACAGTTGCAATTTCAAAGTTAAAGTCCGGGGGAGTAGGCTTCGGCCGAACCTCCATTAAAAAAAAAAAAAAAAAAAAGGGCAGAATTTCCCATATTCGACCGCACGGCACAGCATGATCAATGTTGATCGTTGATGATATTGAGCTCATCTGAAGATTATAGTTAAATATCTGGAACCAACAAACTCTCAAATGAGCTCTTGTCTTTTATTTTTAAGTTTACCGTTTCGAGAACCGAAAGGTATGGTCCATCACAACTGAGATGGACCATTCCGTTTTTTCCTCCTGCAAATTAAATGCAAAGATCAATGTACTTGCCTTAAGCAAATTTCCTGATGCTTTAAGACGGTTCTCCAAACCTTTCTACGGAGGGAGTTCAAACGAAGACCTTTAACAGGAGGTTATGTTGTTTGCACTTGAAGATCAGATAACTTTTATGCCTTTTATATTTCTTGTCACATCGCACACACAGAAAGATACAACAAACCTTTCTTTTATATGCCTTTTACTATTCTAGGGTTTCCTTTTCTCGTTCTCAATCAGTGATTATCGCGTTTGTTCTTATTCCTTCCACGAATTCTGCCGATAGAAGTGATTAAAACTTAGAAACCTTTTAAAAATCACAGAATTGTTATTCGTTTTCTCAAGTAAACGAAACTATATGTAGGTAATTGAGTTTGCATGGTATCCCTATTTGACAATAACTGTCTGACTTTCAGGGAGACTTCATGAAAATTCCTGTTCCGGACAATTCCTTCGATGCAGCATACAACATAGAAGCTTGCTGTCACGCCCCAGACCTGGTAACCAGATGCCTTAAAGTCTGAATTCTTTACTGGATTTCTTTGTGATGTGAGAGCATTCGAGCATTTAGTACGAAAAGAGTCTTCTTGTATTAATTAAGATCAGTTCCCTAATTAATGAACATTAGATGCAATTTCGAACGTACATAGCCGAGAGACGTAGAGATCTTAATATGCATCCTAAACGGTGAGTAGATAAAGAAAATCGAGATATAAAGGAATTTGAATTTATATCCAGTAGGTTTGTAAAAAACGTACGAAAGAAGGATTACTCCTATTTCAAAACAGGATAAGTATGCCCTATTAACAGATTAAGCAGCGTAATAAGACGATCTTCTTGAATTGTAAAGTCTACATTCTCTACAATGACAACCTCAACTGCTTCAAATGGGCATTTTCTGGCCAGCAATACGGCTACGCTTAGTGGAGAGAAAAAGACATGAACTCTTAGAGATTTTGACCTCCTTGGAGATTCTTATGAACATGGAGATAAAGAGGTGATGTGCTATTCCTATTCTAGATACATCGTTAACTATTGAGTTATGAGAGCAGATTCGCGAAATGATATAACACACCTAGATGATGTTCCTGCAGACGTAAATAAGTTTGTATTCATTTTAGTACAAATGCCTCGAAAAGAAGTAAACCGTATGTTTCCATCTGATCTTTTACATATCGTGATTTGGTGGTGTTGCAAACGTTTTGCAGAGCATGTACGAGTATTGGATATGTGAAAAACGTAAGAAGTGTCCATGCTTGATGTATTTCCACTTTGATCTGACGAAGAACAGATAATGCAAAACTTAGATAAAATACATCAACCACCCCACATTTCAAAATTTATGTAGAAAATTATTTAAATCTATTCCTGGAACCATTAAAGACTCCTGACATTGGCGTCGTCATAACACAGAAACATTTGATGTTAATTCGTTGAATGAATTAAATTTAGCTTTCTTCCGCATCTTTCAAAAGCCATTTGTTAAGGTAAAGGATTTAATATCGAATAATATAAGTTCTGAAACAAATAATTTTCCTTCCTTGACATGAGGTGTTACAATCGAATCTGACCTATACGATTAGAAACTTCTCTTTGCTTAATTGATTGGGGCTAGACAACGTTCGACGAACCTAACCAAAGAATTTTATTCTCAAAGATCTTATCCTTGTTAGAGAGAGAAACTATATTCAATCTATAGTAGATGTATTGGAAAAGGTGTAGTCACATCCCTATTGGATCCATAAGTTGCATGACACTTCTCTAAAATTATCCAAAACTTAGTACCTCCCTTGATTTGAATACTTCATTTGCCCTACGAAACGCAGCAAGAAGCGCATGAATTCACCATCTTTTGTGTATATATTGAACACTGGTTTCTTTATACAGAGGTAAATGACGGTTATTACGTTGTTTTGTTCATCTCTCATTTCCTTGGATTCTCATAAAATAAATTGTTTATGTATGGCTTCTCCAAAGGTTGCGTTATACAAGGAGATATATCGGGTGCTAAAGCCAGGACATTGCGTAGCTGGGTATGATTGGTGTATGACTAATGAATATGACAGAAATGATGAATATCACAACAAAGTCAAGGTTTTCATCTCATTTAATATTTTTTTTGAGATTACAAAATTTCTATTTCTTTAGCTGAAAAAATCATACAATGCAGGAGGAGATTGAATTTGGGAATGCCTTGCCAACCATACGTACAAATACTGAGTACATTCAAGCATTAAAAGCAGCCGGATTTCAAGTACACTTTCTCAATCCTTCTGAATGCAAAAATGGTTGAATGCAATATTCTTTTTGGGGGATATTATTTTTTAACAAGACTATTATGTTTGACATGAAAAAGCATGATGTTTTAATTCCTTGGTTCGTATTTGAATCATATGTCTTTTTTTCTATTAGCATGGTTAATATTACGTTAACGTATGCTTAAGATCTTTTCATTTGTACATTTCTTTCACATTACTAGGTATAAATATCCATTTTTTATTTCAGAATGCTAGCGTACATGTTCTTTTGATATCGAATGTTATTTCCTTTCCTGAAGTATTTGCTCGTCTATTTCAACCTCACATCATATGCTCTAAGAATGAGCATGCAAAGAAGAATGTAATCATTTCGTGCAAGTTACACTCAAACTAGTAAAGGACGCAGATTTTGGATGTTGAAACTTCAGCACTCACAAAGTTGATATTGATCTGAGTTGATAATATGATTACATACATATTTTTTGATACCATGTGGATGAATCTCGAATAACGCAAGCTTTTGATTTTGAAGGTTCTCATGGAAGAAGATGTGGCTGATAGGCCTAATTTGCAATGTCCTTGGTATGATTCTGTGAAGCCGAAAGGGCTATCAATAAAAGGATTTCGTCGCACATCGTTTGGTCGCTTTATTGCACGTCAAATGGTAATTTATTATACATATATTCTCTTAAAATAGAAGTTTTGTACTACTTTGAATGTACAAGTTAAGAAAAATTTGATTCGTGTGAGTTGCTTTCGTTCATTGCATATATGTGGTTTTTGAGAAAGAAACTTGCAGAAAAGAGACGGCAGAAAACCACATCATGCATGAATCGGTTAGAGTTTTGCATACACTTATAAGTTCTGAATCTCTATAAAATAAACTTTGGATCACATTAAGAAATGTGATCAATCACTTGAGGCTCAATAGATGCTCAAATAGTAGTTGGGTGAGGTTCTCATCGGATCGGTTGATATAATTAGATATTGTCCGCAAGAAACACCAGTTGGATGTTTCCAGTGATCATTTTATTGCAAAGGCTACTAGCTCAATCATTTCTCTATTAGTATAAAATGTATTACATGACTACTATATTGATTTAAACTAACTTTATCTTCACTACTATCGATAGCTTAAGGTATTGGAGTTTTCTGGAATCGCTCCAAAAGGAAGTCAAGAGGTACACAAAGTACTTGAGCGGTCGGGAGACGGATTATATGAAGGCGGAAGGTCAACCTTTTCGCTAATAATCTGTTTATTTCATGAGTTAATTTTTTTTATCTAAACAAAATTCAAAATAGTATTTGATCTTTTTTTGTTTCAGATTGAGGATCTTGAGGCCCGTCTGAGGGAGAAGTTAGGATGGAGGAGCCTTGACGACTGTGTTGGTAGGAAGGGACGTAGCCGCAACATCTGCCATGCAGGATGAGAGGGCACAAGCAGCACGCTGTGTAGCAGCACCAGGATAGGTGGAACGAAATGCTGAGATGACTGCATCATCGTCCGCGATGGATGCATGAAGGGCATCTTCGATAGCGACGACAATGGAAACGGCCTTCATCTGCACTACAATGTGGCGCAAGCTCTGCCAGAATGGAGATAGTTGATGTGTGAGGAAGACGCGCGGGCAAGAGCGAAGAGTTATACCGTCGTTTGTCTGTTGGTGTACGTAGAAGGAATGTCATGAACCGGAGGCAGCGTTAGCAGAAGGCGGCGTGCATCGACAACAGTGAAGTTTGTGAGATTCACGGACGCCACAGGGAAGCATGCGTGGGGACTACCACGGTTCTGACACTGCGGCAAGGACAGGAGGGGCCAGCAATGGACGCATGTGTGTAGTCCATTGCAAGAGAGGCAAGATTGTCTTCGTTGTTGCGGGTGTCTTGCGTGGGGTGGAGGTATCATCACCAGCACATAGCGTCATGATCAGCAGCAAGTGGTGCACGTCAATGGCGGCAAGGCATCAGTGGTTGAAGGGGTGCGCCAAAAAAAGTGCTCTGATACCATGTCAGAAGAAGACATTGGCGCACCATGCAGAGGAGGTCTTGTAGACGCATACAGCAGGATCAAGAAGATAGACAGACGTGCACGCGTAAAGAAGATGATCCGTTGTTTTATTGCTCATATGAAGTTGTAGTTATATACACATGTAATCAGATAACCCCGTGAAGTAATTATCTACGTGGCATTACAATTTATATTCCGCAACAGCCTCTTCTTAATACAGTACTATTTCGCATTTGTTTTGTGATTCATGTTGATTGAAACAGAGTGCAATTTTTAAGTGACAAATGGTGCAATATTTGATTGTAATCATTTTTTTTTTCAATATTTGATTGTAATCATTTTTTTTTGCAATATTTGATTGTAATCATTTTTTTTTGCGGATGATAAAATAATAAAGCTAATAATTTTGAAACGATTAAACTTAACCACTGTATTTGCAAAGAGATACTGATGTAATCCGAAAGCTTTCAACATAGACCCCCATTCTCTGCAACTGTAGCTACAGTAATATGATTCAATATACAAAATTTCTTGTATTCTTTAGGTCTCTCCTAAAGTCACTTATTCCTCAGGTCACTCCTAAAATCACTTATTCTCTCTCACTTTGGGCGCTTTTCTTTGCCTTACCATCTCGATAAGGGACTCTTTGCTTTGCATACTTTTTACTTGTCATTCCCGCTTGAGGGATTTACTTTCCCTCAAAACTAATTCTTATGAGAACTCATGGTTAGCATTTCGAGAAAGTTTGTTGAAATTCAAATAATTCTTTTAAAAGGAAAATTTTGTTTGTAACAAAAATTAGTACCTCTTGTTTGCAATTAGGAGACTTTACCTTCCAAGAACAATATAACATTTCCCCGGCATCCTTTTCAATTGGTTTTACGTCAAAGTCATGACTAAAAGTTTGTGAAACAAAGTTCAAGTCTTGAAAATATTATGATAGTGGGTGATATGGCTATGTTGTTAGAGTATGAGGATTTTAAGACTAAAAAAAATGGATCATCCTTTAAGCTCACTCTTTAATAACAGATTTTTGACCTCTATAAATTACTTTGGCGCTCAATTTAATCATCAAAGATACCATTTGATGATAGACCCGCAAGAAAAAACTCCAATTTAACACATTTTTTTTAAGTGTCACCTTTAACTTTATGGATCAATGTAGGGAAAAGAAGATATCAAATTATCAATAAGGTTTCATTCATTGTTCTAAAATAGGCAAAAGTGTAGTAAACAGCGAGTCGTAACAAACGAGAACTATGTCGTAAAAAGAGAACACTTACGTCAAAAATTACATGTTTTCACCTCATTTTTGGAATTCCTTTACACCAGTATACATATATTACAAAAATGAGGTGAAAACAAGTAATTTTTGACGTTTTTTGTCATTTTCTCAAAAAAAAATGAGCTCAAAATGTAGTCAAAATTTCACTATATTAGGCATTGACGTGTCCCAAAATGTATATGATAAGACATTGACATGTCCAAAATCTATATGCTAAGACATTGACATGTCTAAAATATATATAAGAATGTAGAAGTCAATAGTTTTTACACAAAAATAACATTTTAGACATATCTTTAATGGGTGGATATCTGATTGTTATTCAAAATTGCTACAAAACATGGTTTCATTAACCAAACTACTTTGAGGCATTTACATAAGCACTAAAAATGTCTGAGAGCTTCAATGCAACTCACAACTTTGTCGATCTATGTCTACACCCTCATCATCTGATGCACTTGATTCAGTCTCATACTGTTGAGAGCTCTCTTCTTCTTCTTCTATATCCACAAGAGCTCTATCTTCATCCACGTACATACCAAATTCTGCAGGATCATGCACAACTCTTCTTGTTTTCCTATGATTTCCTGTACCACATACATCTGGAAGCTTTTGTTTTATCATGTTGATGGTTGCTTTCCTCAAGTGACCAGTTTTTGTCAAGGAAAAATCATAAACAAGAATATCTACATCATCCATTTTAAGAGTGGATGTGATTCGAATATTCTTTTTCCTTTTTGAACCTGTTCGTTTAGCATCACACACCATTTCTAAGTTATATTTACCTGTGAATGCATTACTACTTTTAGTGTAATACCAATGCACCACCAAAGCCTCTATTCTTCTCTGATCAATATCTTTAGTTATCTCTAAAACCTTTGCAATCCAAAATGGTCTGGTAGCCTCATCACCATCAGCAAGTACTGCAATAAGCGTTCCAACATTTATCTCTATTAAATTTCCTTGCCATCTTGCTTCTGCCTGTTTTGTCATCCTTGGGCCTACATAAATATTTCTTTCTGGTGGATGTATAAAACTTTGAAGTGCATCTGCATTACATGCTTGGGCCACATTCACGGATCTTTGTGTACAAAAATCCCATGTGAATGGAACATCAACTGGCCAGTGACCTGCAATTGTATACTGTATAATCTCTTCTTGATGATTGAAAAAGTCCTCCCACCAAGATACATCTTGATCTCCAGCATATTTTTTTGCACGCTCAATATGTCTCTTCTTTTCAATGAGTGCATGCATCCAGCTTTTACTTTGATCAACCACACTTCCACATCTTTCTGTATTGTTTTTATCTTCATATGGTGATTGTTCTGCACCATACACTGTTACAGTAGAAAAATTAGGCACCTGCAATAAGAATCTGCATCCCTCTGTAGGCTCCCACCCAAGAGAAGATGAATACTGCTTTGCCAATAAAAGGGTTATTTCATCAACCCTCCTCATCAAGAATACATGGTTGAAACTAATATTGTGCAATGGAGCCAAAACCTTAGCACTGTTATCAAGGCCCATTGAGCAAAAGTGCTTAAAGTCATAAATCTGTGTGAGGTGTTGAACTTCTGGTTTTGGAGTATATGCTTCTGAAATCAGCTCAGATAAAATCGGAAGAGTAAAAGCATTGTTACGTGCCAACTTCTTAGAGAAAGTACTGAACATTTGATCAATGTGATCATGAGTGTGGCCAACCAGAAGAAAATTTACCTTAACCTTCTGAAATACCTGTTTTTCAACAAGCATGCTTAAATATCCAAAGACTGTAGAATTTTTATTCTCTCTTGGAGTATTATCTAGTTGCAAATATAGAGTTGGTGGCAAAAGACCCTTCCATGATTGCAAAACACGATGAATGACAGTAACTGTAAGGTTTGGATCATTATGCACATTCGGATATGTGAAGAAAACCTTGGACATTACAGTTCCATTGTATACCAAAGCGCCAACCAAATGCATTTGCACAAGGACTTCATCTCCAATGTCTTTAGGGATGCGATAAAAATGTGGCAAACAAGTTTTTTTTTGATCCATACCATCGATCAACAAACACATATAACGCTCCGGATTTCTGAGTGCCTTACTTCGATGATGAATTGCTTTCTTTCTCTCTAATGCTTGACTGTCACGATGGTTGTTAAGAAGGTTTTTAAAATTATGCTTTTCCTGTGGTGTTGTAGCCCCTTTTGCCATGTTTTTCAAAGTGGCACAAACTGAACATTCACCCATTCTAACTTTACGAGGAATAGAAACATTGTTAAACTCCTCCTTCCATAATCGAGTAAAGTGACGATACAACACATACTTCTCATTTCTATTTTCCATGTCTTCTCTATATATTTGAAATACCTCTCGACGAGTAAAGTTATCTGACAAGTGCAACCTTCCAGTTGTAGGCATAACTTCACAATGCAAGCTAAAATAGTTCATCATCCAATTCATTGCATGACGTCCAACAGATCCTTTGGTCCCACCATGGAACGTATCCAAAATGAGATCCCCATTCAAAAACCCTTGTTGAACCCTATGTATTCTAAAATTTCCTACACCCATTGCAATTTTAAATGCAGCCCTACAGCATGGCATCCCTTGAGTAAAGAAATATTCAAAACCAACACGCGTTACTGACATGTTATCCTCAATCATTTGCATGCAAGAAACAAGGTATATATCTTGCCTTTCACTATCTAAATGGAGGAATTTTTCTCTTATGTGCTTTAGTTTCTTCATCCCTAAATTATACAAGCATTTCAAACCACAACAATGCTTCACAATATCCAATGCAATCTGTCTATCTGAAGTAAGAAATTTAAATCTTTTTCGACTTACTTCACGAGACCTTCTTTTAAATCGTAGATTGAGCTTGCTTTGCTTTTTCGTTGCTCCACATGCACTTGAGTCAGAAGGGAGATCAATGGTTGGATCAGATGGGAGATCAAGAGGTGCATTTGTATGAGCAACATTGCACTGTGAATTGGATAACTTAAATGACTCAACAGAAAACATGGAATCATCAGCACGTTCTAAATCATAGGGATCATCACTTCTCTGGAAAGGCTCAACTGAGAACAATGAATCAATATGAGCAGAGGAAGCTGATGCCCAAGCATCCACTGAAAAGATTGAGCTCATCTTCATTGAGTTCACAGAAGACTGAAGATGAATGACCTTTTTAAATAAGTAGAAATCCGAGATCAAGTGAAGATATCACATCAAATGTCACATCAAGAAGATATGAAATCAAAAGCTTATTAAAGTACATTAAATAACATAAAACATCAAATTACATCAAATCACTTAATTACTCAAATATACACTAATAAGGGAACCAAAGATTTGATTCACTTTTGATTCAAATGAGAAACACAGTTGATTTCTAACTTCATATGAGTCATTCAGTCTAAGCATTGTGAATGAATCAAAATATATCAAAGTTGTGTTCCAATAGGAATATATAATAAAATTGTTTGGATGAAATTTTACAAGAAGAAATTTTACAACTGGAATATATCCAAGTTGAGTTCCAACTGGAATATGCTATGCCATTGAACACTATACAAGAAGAAATTATACATTTGGTTAAGATTTCAAGGATTAGGTTTTATTGTGGTCTTGGCTAGATATCAAAGAGGTAGATGAAAGTATATTGAAAAAGAATTATGTGTAAAAGAGGCACACAGAAAGTATATTCATACATTGATTTTCCATTTCAACAATGTGTTACAAGATAAATGTGAATATGAACTAAAGTGTGGAGGATAACACTATAAAGATGTCATTAATCTCACAACTTAGACCTAATTTTCTCCCAAGCAACAGACTCTAAGAAAAAACATCTACATGAGATTAGAAATCCTCATGTACATACCATACTGTTGCCATTGAAGTTAAATTTCCATGCAAATGTATATAAATAGTTGCAAGGTTCTGTACTAGAATGTTTATTCATAGTGATTTTCCATTTCAACAGTGAGTTACAAGATAAATGTGAATATGAACTAAAGTGTGGAGGGTAATACTATGAAGATGTCATTAGTCTCCCACATTTAACACAACTTTGACTTGATTTTCTCCCAAGAAAGAGATTCTTAGAAACAAATCTCTACATGAGTTGAGACATCCTCATGGACATACCATACTCTTGCCATTGAAATGTAATTTCTATGCAAATGTATATAAATAGTTGTAAGGGTCTATGAATATTTCATTAAAGTGGCTCTGAAACAGCCTATTTGTGTGGGTGCTATTCCCTGGTTAGATAAGTTGACAGATTTAGTTAGCAAGTGGACTCATTCAGTTAGATCCAGTTAGTTTCTGGTTCAAGTTACCCAATTGCCTATAAATACCAGAGGAGATCATTCGCATTTTCAAAATCCACGAGCAAGAGAGAGCAGCAGAGCACAGACAGCCATGGAGCACAGAGGTCAGCATACCAGCAAGCCAAGCCTGATGGAGAAGAAGAATGTTGGCAAAAGTACCAAGAGGTAGACAAAATCATAACTAAAAAAAAGATTCCAAAAAGATTCCCTCTGTATGTCTGTGTAAATTTCTCATTTCTAGGTCTCTATTTTTCTTGCCTCTCAAAATATGGATCCAAAGCATGTACAGGTCGATGCCTGGCATCGACTTTAAGGTGTAAGTCGATGCTAGGCATCGACTTAGGATTGCAAGTCGATGCCAGGCATCGACTTGCAGGAGCAAGTCGATGCCAGGCATCGACTTGGGGCTGCAAGTCGATGTCAGGCATCGACTTGCACCCACAAGTCGATGCCTGGCATCGACTTGCAGGAGCAAGTCGATGCCAGGCATCGACTTGTGGGTGCAAGTCGATGCCTGACATCGACTTGCAGCCCCAAGTCGATGCCTGGCATCGACTTGCTCCTGCAAGTCGATGCCTGGCATCGACTTGCTCCTGCAAGTCGATGCCTGACATCGACTTGTGGGTGCAAGTCGATGCCTGGCATCGACTTGCAGCCCCAAGTCGATGCCAGGCATCGACTTGGTCCCAAAAAACGATGCCAAGCATCGACTTGCCAGCATCATCATGCACTGAAAAGTCGATGCCAGGCATCGACTTTTGGGTGCAAAATCGATGCTTGGCATCGGCTTTTGGGCCCAAATCGATGCTTGGCATCGACTTTTGTGCCCAAGTCGATGCCAGGCATCGACTTTGTGTTCAAGTCGATGCCAGGCATCGACTTGAGGGTAAAAGTCGATGCCAGGCATCGACTTGGCCCAAAAGTCGATGCCAGGCATCGACTTGGGCCCAAAAATGGATGCCATTCATCGACTCTTGCACCCCCAACTCGATGCCTAGCATCGACTTTCACCCTCAAGTCGATGCCTGGCATCGACTTGCACATAAAGTCGATGCCTGGCATCGAAATGCACTTAAACATCGATGCCTGGCATCGACCTGAAGCTCAAAATCCATGCCTTGCATGGACATGGGCTGATATTTCTTATTGCTTGATATTTCCAATTGCTTTCAGGGATGCGGAGTACAAGGATGAAAGGCCCATTAAGAAGCTCAGAGTCACCATGGGCTCTGCTGACCAGCAACGTGACAAAGGCAGTGGTCACCAAGCAAAGGCAAAGAAAATTATTGCACCATTATCCTCTGAGAAGGCCAGCAACCCACTAGGAATATCCTCAGGTGGACAGAGTAGCATTAAAATTCCTGTGGAGGATCCAAATATGAAGGAAAGGTCGAGGGAGACAGAGGTCATGAAGACAGATCGTCCACTTCGGGACATGACAAATCTCGAATGGTGCCTTCAGTACGTGGAAGAGAAGAATGCAGTCCTCCTTGTGTTCGCAGGGGCCTATGGCAGAGGAAAGATCACGACAACACAAGGTTTTCAGTATGGCCTTGTTTACAAATTGGATTATGAAGATGAAGATTCTGACAACCTGCTTTTCTTGGTGGAGACATCCAAGGGATTAAGAAATGTCATATGCAAGATGGAATTCTTGTGCCCAGAGTGCTGTGTTCCAGAGGAGCTAGCTCAGATATGCAGAGACTCAGTGAATTTCATCAAGGACCTGATGCCATGGATACAGGGCAATATCATGCCAACACAGCACAAGAAGACGACCCCTGTAAAGGCAAGGGGTAAGCAGAGTGTGCAGAAAAAGCCCCAAAAGAAAAAGAAGATAATTGCAGAAGAGGACTTTTCTGACTCAAGCTCTAGCTCTGGGGACATTATTGTGGCACCTGGTGGAGAGCTTGCATCTGGTGTGCTTGGCACTGAGCAGAATAAGATGAGGGAGGACATAGCTAGAAGAAAAATTGTGAAGAAGGGGCAGTTGTTCCACCTGCCCATTAATATTATCCACAGGCCACCAGTGGATCCAGTCACAGGGAGGAGGCCCCTTGAGATCAGGGAGCCACATAATTTGCATGTCCAAAATCTTAAGAAGAAAATGAAAATTAATCCTCATGCTACTGTTGTGCCATTCCTTGTAATGGTGGATCCGCATGAGTGCAGCTGTGTGGAGGATTTCAATGAGAATTTGTTTGAGGAGTACACTTATTATGTGATTGGAGGTTCACACTCTGCAGAGGCTCGTAGACAGTTAGTGAAGGAGCACCCTACTACATTTTTCTTTAGGTATGCAGAGTGTAAGATATATGCTGGTCTTACAACTGAGGAAGCCAAGCTTCTTGCTTGGGATCACAACAACGATAATGACTACAGGCAGAAAATGTCCTCCATAGAGAGAATTCGGTTCTTCCACCATGAATACGAAGATTGTCTTGTGAAGGAAGCTGGGAGAATACATCCCAATCTACGAAAGCAATGCCTTATTGAGGTTGGAATTGCATTGGATGAGAATAGAAAGTCAGATGCTTTGAGGAAATATGACCCATGGTTTCAACTGGCATTCAGATCAGGTGAGATCTGGGATCTTCAGGATAGAATCTTCACAATGTGGGAGCACAAGGAGGTCAAGGGCCAGAAGCAACGAAAGTCGAGGCCAGACCCACAAATTGATCTGAGGGGAAAGGGAAGGAAAGTTGACCTTTCAATTGAGGAGGCTCCTGAGGACATGAAGCTTACCCCATGGAGGGCCCTTCAAGGAATCAAGGATGATACATTGATCATATCAACTTTGTCAAGGGTAATCTCGAAGGAGTTGAGCCTCGAGGAGATGGTGACTGAGCTCAATAAGTATGTATGTTATTCTCAGATCCTTTTTCCCTCCTCCCATGCTTCTTGTCTAACCTAGTCTCTTTTATATTTATGTGTCTGTAGTCATAAAGTGTACATGAAGATTCAGGAGGTGATGATGAAGAGGCTGGGTTGCTTTTCTTGGACAGAGGTCCAAGCAGACTATCCAACCACATCATCCTACAAAGCCTTATCAGAATATTTCATCCTGTTTCGTGATTGGGTAGATTCTCTTATCAGAATATTTCATACTAAACAATTTGATGCATTGCATGGCATCAACATGGGGGCATAAGTCGATGCCTGGCATCGACTTGGGGGCATAAGTCGATGCCTGGCATCGACTTGCAGCATAAGTCGATGCCTGGCATCGACTTGGGGGCATAAGTCGATGCCTGGCATCGACTTGCAGCATAAGTCGATGCTTGGCATCGACTTGGGGGCATAAGTCGATGCCTGGCATCGACTTGCAGCATAAGTCGATGCCTGGCATCGACCTGCAACAAAAGTCGATGCCTGGCATCGACCTCGTGGCAAAAGTCGATGCCAGGCATCGACTTAGGTCCCTAGGTCGATGCCAAGCATCGATTTTTAGTAGAAGGTCGATGCCTAGCATCTACCCCAACAAGAAATCGATGCCATACATCCGTTCTTTATGTTCTGTTTGCTGTACTGAAGAGCTCTTCTAATTGTTTTTCCAATTTGTTCTGCAGAAACCAAGGAAAAGTAAGTCTACAGAGGTACTAGATGATTGCCCCCCTGCATTCCTTGCTCACATTCAAAGAGCAAGGCATGAGAAATCTAGACTGAAAGCGAAGGAGATGGATTTTGATGATGAACCCGATCTTAAATGTTTCTCCAATCCCCTAGACCCCCTTAGGCCTGTATATTACAATGTGTTCTGTAGTGATGTAAATAATATTTGTTCTGTTGTGCCTAGAAAACATTTCTCCCTTCTCATAGCGGACATACCCTATGGATTTAGGATGTTAGGATCAGTTAATGATGATGAACCCTTCAAACACCCTTAGATTCGGAAGATGGTCACTGATTTTGCAGAGTTGACTATGTCTCCTCTTTGGAGGATAGTAATTTTCCATAGCAGAGACCAGTCTTTCTCTGTTTCAACTGCTCTGAAGGCAAGATGTCATGCTGTGGAGTGCCTCACTTGGTAAGTAATCTTCTTTCTATCTCCATGGCTTTCATGATGCCCTATGTGACTCATAGTTCTTTTTTGCAGGGTGAAGACAAACGTAAATCACACTCCTTTGCATAGGTTTGTGAGTGCCACTGAATGCATTACAGTGGGCTATTATGATGAAGTAAGCAAAAGGAGAGTCAGGGAGCATTGCAATGAGAATGGGATCTCAAATGTGCTCATGTTCCCAGCCGTTACCAAGAAACTTCGTCATGTAGCTGGGGACATGACATTGGTTAACCCTTATCAGAAGCCACAAAAACTCATAATGAGATTGCTTCAGCTATTTTCCAATGATGATGACTGGGTCCTAGACCTTTTTTCGGGCACAGGTAATTTCAATTTTCACAATTTTCATTAGTCATTGTTGATTGAAGCCTCTAATAGGTTTTCTGCTGTTTCAGGAACGACTCTGGCTTGCTCCTTAAAGATGTTCAGGCACTGCATAGCTGTGGAGAAGGATGATGCTCAAGTGAGCTTCATTAGAATGAGAATCAATGGGCTGAATGAATGCCCAGATGAAGACCAAGAGGTTGGAAGGAAGCACATTGCAGATACGGAGAGATTCCAAGCAGCTTCAAGGGAGCCTGTTCCCCCACTTGCAGATGAACCTGGGGACATGGCTGACCTTGAAGAGCCAATCTTGGAGCAAGAGAGGCAAGATAGGTGTTCTAATGTGCCAGAGGATACCAATACCCTTGAGCCTGAGGAAAGCTATGATCAGCTTCTATTGTAGATTCACATAACTCTTGTAAAACACATGAAATGTAAAATATCATTTTAATGGAAATATAATTTGGAGTTCTGCTTCCACTTCGTGTTCAGCTTGATTTATCTTGAGCATTTCTCTGATCATGTGTGAATGTTTCTTAGTATAATTTTGTTGAATATTATCTTCTCTTGGGAATGCTTTTTTGAAGTGTATTTCATATTCTGTTAATATGGCCAGGCATTCAATGGGGATCTTAACCATACAAAGGGGATGATCTTAATTGCCTTGTTAAAATGCTCTGATTTTTACAACACATGTTCTCTAACTTTCGAGTAACTCTTAATTAGCTATCTTCTGTGCTTGTTGAGGTTATAGATGTAATGAAGGAGCTTCGCGAATTCTTACATGTACCTTTTCAACTCTAATCTATTGTCCAAGATCATGATGTGGGATTCTTGGTCATGCTCAACAACTAGTTTTCATGGCAGCAAGAATTTTAGTATATCTATCTTGACTACTTGGGATCTGAGATCAAGCTTCTAAAGACAATATTTACAAGCAAGACTCGTGATGCTTTCTAGATATTGTAAAATGCCCACTTTTTTGCTTCATATAATGGTATTTAGGTAAAAAGAAAAAGAGAACATGTCTTTGTTCTCCTTTGTTGTGACTCAGTGTTAGTATTAAAAGTAGAGTACCAACTTGTTTTTAGACAATTAATTTTTCATGCAATTACGTTTGATTGGATTTACCTATAATAATGTTACAAGTATAAAAATCAAGCATTTTCATTGCTTTGCATCTCTCTCAACTCATAAGTTCTTCCTCATATTCTTGTTTGGGCTCGTAGGCAAGTACATTTAGCATATGGTATTCACCATGTATGTTCTACTAGCTCAAATCTCAAACTCCGAAGACATCAACCTTTACAATTTTCTTCAATTCTTTAGGCTACCTCTAGCCTTTTAAAACGTGTATTACAAAAAAATATTTAAGGTAAGCAATTAAAGGAAAATTCTAACATTATAAACTTTTCACATTTTATTTTTTTACCTGTCTAATTTTTAAATTTTATCTAATATCTTTTGGACCTTAATTAGTTTATTGTATTCAAATGAACTTTTATGCTAAGGTAGTTTTACATATAAAGTGATCTCACCCAACCATTTGATCTACAATGTTTTCATAATACTTGAAACTAAAGGGTTGTTAAAATCATATACATGCTTCATACTTTGTGTAGCTTATCCCTCATAGTTGGGGGATTCACACTATCAGCATTATGATAAATGTGTACACATAGATCAAAGACTAGACATCAAGCTCAGCATGTGATGATCAAGGATGAAACGTGCCACTTTTCATTTCCCTAACATGTATAGTGGCTATCTTACAATTGTCAAGGATATTTTCAGTGAGCTACATCCAATATGTCTACTAAGAGTCATGGAAAATTTCTATCCTTCTAGATAGATGTTTGGAGAGTTTAGGGTTTCCTTACATTTTGCTCTCTCTATATAGTTGTTTACTTCGTATGTTGTTGTGTTAGGTCATTCTTGCACATTTTCATTATGTATACGAATAAGAACAAGAAGACAATTATGCTTCTTTATCTAAATATATTTTGGCTTTTATCTTTGCCAATGAGAGTGTATGAATGATCTCTTTCTTACCTACTTACTCTTGACACAAGGTAATTATTCAAACTCATCTAATATGTCATAGAATGAGCATGTTCCTACCATGAGACATCATAAACAAACAAAAACATAAGATGAGGTATGAAAGATAGATAGTGCATGTAGTAAAAACATATGAAAGAGAGAGTAATTCTTTAGAAATCTTCAAGAACCAAAGCAAAGAGGAGGAAAAAGGCACTTGGTAAATTGTTTATATCAATTATCATTTCAGATGTTGCATGAAATGTGTGAAGAATGCCGATGAGGCATTTTTGTTGTACAATTCTTAGAGAAGAGTGATCATATGTCACAAAGAGTGCTTGATATAGTAGATACAGATATGTGGGGCTAGCATAGGATGCTTGAATTATAGGTTACAAGTAATTTATGGACTTTATAAATGATTAATTAAGGAAGGAATGCTTATAGTTTCAATAAAATGTAAGATTTATTTAACATGCTAAAAATTTGAGAAGGAATGATGGCAGTTCATCAAAATTATAGATCAAGTGGAGCGTGAAAATAGTTCTCACATCCATTTCTTGACTTCTCGCATGAATAAGGCATAAGAAGAGACATGTGGGTGTACATCCCAATAAAATGGGATGGTTGAGAGAAAGAAGAGGTATATATCTAAGTAAGTTAGGAGTGTGCTTAATGAAATTAATGGTCCTTTATTCTATTGTTAAGATTTTGTTCCTACTATAGTATACATCACAAGTAGATTCCAACATCAAGTATACATGACATGAAACGAAAGGACACAAGGGGTGGAATAGAGACAAAATTTTCTTATCTCAAAACCTTTGAATGTGTGGCTTTACACATTTTGCATAGGAGTTAAGAGATAAGCTAGATGAAAGGGGAAAATGATACATCTTCATTGGCTACTCATTGGAACAAAAGGGGTATAGATGGTATAACCCGAATACCTAGGAAAACAAGGAATCTAAATATTTCATTTTTTATGATCTTAGACCATGGTAGCATCCTAAAGTTATTATATACTAAGAGCATATATAAGAGGCCAAAATGAGACATTAAGCAATGATCTCAAAGAGATGGAATTGCACCGTCTAAGCAACTCTAAGGTTCAAACATCACTTCGAAATGTGGCAAGAGTGTTTCAACCAAACAATAAGGATGTGGAGACAAATGAAGAGGAATATAGTGCAAGATGATGATAATACCACCATTGAAAGAGGAGCCACTTCAAAAGCATAGATCAAAATGCCGAGTTAAACAATATTGATTTCACTTAAGATTGAGCAATGGAGTTCAATTAGAGTAAGGTACCTTGTTTCAAGAAAAATTTTTGATAATATTATTGACACACATTGATAAAGATTCATTTGGAATTGAAGAGGCAAAGGCTACAAAGGATTCATAGGAGCTTTGAAAGATGATATTGATCCTCTAGAGGAGAATAACACATGAAGCTTAGTTCAAAAGTAAGAAGGAATGAATGTAGCTAGAGAGAAATGGTTGTGTATTATAAGGTACTCTGATGGCTTGGGTACATCCCAAGGCTAGTGGAAAATGGATTTTTCGAATCCTATGGTATTAGACTATGAGGATAACTTCTAGCACCTTGAGCAAATGACTACCACCATGCTATCAATAGAGTATTCATAGCTAGGAATTGGCTCATATTACAATTAGATGTGATAAATAATTTTATATATGGTGATTTGGAGCCTATTGTTTTTGAGAAGCTTTTGCATCTAGAGTACACATGTAAGTTAAAAGATGCGTTACATGGCCCTTATCAATCTCCAAGGGATCATAAGAAAATAGATACTTGATACTTAAGTATCTTCGTAGGTGTAGATATAAACCAAGTGATGTAGACCCGTTTCTATACCTCAAAGGAGAAGGAGGGAAGGTCTGCTATGTATGCATATATGTAGATGTTTTACTTATAAAAGGAAGTTCTTATGCAAGTATTAAACCAATGATGGACATACTTGAGAAGAAAGTTAAGATATTTGATCCTACAATTCTTAAGTATTCTCTTGGAATTGACGTAAGCTATGTGGTGGAAGGCATATATCTACCTCAAAGAAAGTATGTGCTAGATATACTCTATGATTTTTGAATGAGTGGATTCAATCCACTCCAACATCCCGTTGATTGGAACCCAAATCTATTTTTCATGTGAAGGATAACCACTTAAGGACAATCATTGATGTGACATATGTTGCAGGTGTTCTCTCTCGACTTTTGAGTGCACCTACTAATGATCATTTGAATTCCACAAGATGAGTACTTACATACGTTATGCATATAATGAACGAAGGCCTATTCTACCCTCATGAGATTGGATTACAAGATAAAAGCTTTTGTGATGCTCACTATGCTAGCTTGGAGGAGGATATAAGACATACATCAAGATGTGTGCATGCTTGGTTCAATGATCATCTCTTGTGGTTGAAAGGAGCATCCAAGAGTTTCTCTTTATTCTATAAATGTTGAATACAATGCATTAAAACTTGTTACATGTGAGATCATATGGCTAGGAATTTAAAGACGTGATTGTGTAGATTGAAGTGTTTTAAATGTTTGAAGACAATATCTTTAGCATCTATATAGCATGACATTCAATGTTCCATGGAAGAAACAAGCATATAGAAGTTCACTCTAACAAAATCATAGACCAATGATTGTCAAAGGAAATACTCATGGAATATAAAACTTAAGAAAATGTGGTTGAGATAATGACCAAGTCCATGGATTCAAAAAAGCCTGAGTGGCTCAAAGAAATAATGAACATGAAGGAGATCCCCATAGACTAGTAACACTTGCAAGTGAGGGAGGAGAGAGGGAGTTAGAAATAAAGGAAAAATGCAATCTCATATCTGAATTGACTTCAAAATGTATTCTAAGTAGTTATGCACTTTTAAAAAAGTCACGAAAAGTATAATTACAACTCTCAACCAACTGATTCATAACTACATTTTGATGAGAAGAATAAAAAACAATT